>OOFC01001656.1:2143-16185 GCA_900323345.1 Pseudochromis fuscus | reverse complement strand
TGAGGTTCTTGTGGAGACCAGATGTCTGTCCTCCTGTCTAGAGAGAATGGGGGGGGACCCATGACGTTTCCCGCCAAAAAACATGTAACTGACACACACAGACACAAACCTGCCTGGCCAAAAACATACGTACACATTCCATGTCTCTCTCTTTGCCATCCTCAGTGTATGGTGTGCTGTTGTTGTCTTTGTCTTGATCAAGCTCACTGACCTCACTGTTTGTTCTTCTGTCATTACAGGTAAAAACAAGAGGAGGTTCCTACAGCTCATGGTTTTTTCAAACTGTCAAGCTGACCAGCAACCCTCTAATCTTTGCAGCCTGCTACAGTGTGTGGGTCAGAAACAGACTGTGGATAGAAGCAGACGAAGCAGCCAGGTTTCAAAAGAGAAAAAAGCGCAATACCCCTGATAGTCACAAGATGCTGGCTACAAAAAAAACTCGTCACAAAAAAAATTGTCATTTTCAATCATGAAATATTCAGCCAATACATTTTTTCCCCCCAAGTCATTCTGATCTCATTAGCTAAAGGCAATTCCAATGAGACCAGCTATGAATTTGCGTCTCACTAGACTTCATTCTAGATACAGTCCAGGGGCGTGATGTTGTTTTTGTATTGCTCAAGCTCACTCAGTTTGTTTTACTATCATTTCAAGCAAAAACAAAAAGGCGCTCCCAGCAACTCATGGCTTTTTCAAACCTTGTGTTGACACTGGAGACACAGACAAGTAACCCTCAATCTCTGCGGCCTGCCACATTAAAGTGCAAGTCTAAAAGGAGGAGTGACAAACCCCACAGATTGTGGATGGCTGGAAATATATCGGTGTCCTGGATAGTAAAAACAAAAACAAAACTCTGGTTAATGTTCTTCCTGATGTTAGGATTAAAATCCCTGGAGGAAATTCATTTAAAGTCTATCCTGCAGATAGTGAAAGGAGCAGCTGAAGGAAGGATTGAACTCATGAAGCTAAGAGCAGAAACTGACTATACAGGTTGACCAGGATGTATAGGGTCTAAAGAAGTGGAGGATCTGGGCTACGTTGCATTCCTCCGACATGTGCTGTGACAGCACTGACGACCAAATAGAGTACGTTCATGTTTCCAAATGTGACATTCCCTGTTGGCTACGTGACACTGCCTCGCACCCCTCCCACAAATATCTATTTTCATTCCTGCCAAACTGAGACAAGTTCCATTCATATCTGCAGCTGGTACAAGACGAACCGTGAAGACGAAAATGTGCCTCCGGAGGATTTTTGAAAACATGGCTGAGAGGTTTCACAGGTTACATTCATACAAACACACAAGCACGTGTGGCACTACGTCAGTGATAAATCTGGCAATCAACAGGAGTCACTGTAATTATTCATTGGTAGAAAAACAATATGAACAATCATTCAAATGAAATGTAAATGTGACCAATGATTAATACTGCAACATTTTACTGTATTTATTTAGGTCACTTGGGCTGATTGTTGTAATTCTGGAAATAGCAGAAGGCTGTTTGGAAACTAATAACTTCCCCAAATTCTTCATTTTGTGTCTGAACAATCTATAACACCGATGTGCCAATAATGACAAATAAATGAACAGTAAATGAAACATAAGGTTGAGCAAAGGTTGACAGCGTGTGATACTGAGAGCCCATAAGAACAAATAAGAACAATTTCAGGAATATTTGAGATTAAATGAAAAAGTTGTGACTGTGTACAGCAGTCTGAACGCCACTACTGGGTTACCATGATGCACTCTAAAGTCACATTTACACTGTATTTCCTCGCTTTCCCTCGCCCCGAATGGGCCTGCCTCGGTTGCATTTACATTGCAGAGGATAGTCCCTCCTCTGTGCAGCTGGCCGTCATTCGTGACGTCATCTTCTATGCGACACACAGGTGTGGAAAAATGCAATTGAGGAACAACTGCTGTTTTTGACTCTTGGTCTGTGGCTGTTTTTCACAGCGAGAAGATGATTTTTGTTTCAAAGGAGGCTGACGGCAGCAAGACAACATACTGCTGCAAAATGCAGAAGAGTCTGAAATTGTCTGCATGGTCTGCTGACAATTTAAAAATGGCATGTTTGTGGGGACAGATTACGTGCCGCGCAGTGATGACACAATGACACAATGACACAGTTACGATTCCGACCAATAAGATTTTAGTACCTGCTCCGACCTGACCGGGTACTTTTTTTGGAACCGCAGGAGAGGAGGTACGAAAAGTTGTACCAGGTACCAAGTTCCAGTGTAAATAAATGCGCCATAACTCACTATGTGCTGAACCTATATGATGCAAGAACATTTCAACCAATCAACCAACAGCAGCCTTTAGGTAGTTGGTTGGATTTCTGACTTTCAGAGATGGATCTTTTAGTCGTATGAGCTCTTTATATTCAAGCATTCCCATGAATTGTTAGTTAATCTTCCAAATTATTCTTATAGAAGAATCTGTATCAATATTGTAAACTGCTTTAGAATTCAAGTTAAAACAAATAAACAGAGAGTAAACAGCACCAAGCCTCCAATGCTCCTAATTAGCTTCATAGTGTCCATTTCAGGTCTCCTCTACAAAGATAACTTAATTCTACCTAATGAGAGAAGGCTGAGAGGCATTTACGGAAGAAAACAGCAAACAAGCCGCAAAACATAAAACCCCTGTGAGGGGGGAGCAGAGCAGCAAAGCACTGATTCTTTCCACTGCGTATTAATGAAAATCTCAAGCGAGAACATTGGATATACTGTTAATCACATGCTTTCGTTCTTCATGGAAAAAAATAATCTGCCCTTCTGCCTCTGCTTGGCATCCTTCTCCAGTCCACATTTTTAATTACAAGCTCACTATTTCCAAGAGTCATAGACAAGTGAGACTGAAACAGACTCACCAACATGGGGATGAGTTCTACTGTTTTACTTTACATGTTGTGTTTGTCAGACTATGCATACAGTACAGTAGGTACACACTTATCCAGGGTAAAGAAACCCTCCTATTTCTGGCAGCAGTATCAGGCGTTCCTGTTTTCCAGAGGAAGCACAAGGTTAAGGCTGACAGGGTCTATGGTCAGGAGTGAGAGACTGTGGCAGGAGCCACATTTTTCCTCAGACAGGAATAAGAAGCTGTAATCTCCACTTCAGTCAATAAGACGGAGAAACATTTTTCCATGGAATATTTGACTTTATTATTTTTCCTGTTCAGCAAAATTGGTGTGAGCCCACCTATTGTTTCATGGTAAATGGTTGTAAAAGATTGAAGCCCTGCAGGAAATCACAGAAATAAAAACACTGAATAATAACAAAATAATAAAACAACCTAAAGGAGGAGGTGGGGCTCAAAAACAGAGAAGAGGAAAGTCAATACAACTTGGATCTCCCATGAACGCCTATCATGCTGCTTGGAAATCTCACACTTTTTATTTTAAGGCTTTACATTAAATCCTTTAGGTTGCTGCCACTACAATGTGCAAAAATGACTATGCACACTACACCTCACAATATATAAAAACATTTACAAGAGCGTGTGACAAGCGTGGTCACAAGAGTGATGATCGAAACTTCCAGAGACAAATCACCTTCTGCTTGTACAGTGAAACGGCATTTAGTCAAATAGCCTTGTTTGTACAGTAAATTCTTTACACTCACTGTGGTATGTACACACTGTGATGTTGGCTGGGTTACCACATATCAACAATAAAGTACATCTATTTAGCTTTCCATACATTTATGTATTAAACTAAATAACTCAAAGGGTCTTCAACTACTGTTGACTATACACATATAGACGCAGCAATCATGTCTTAAAAATTAGGCTAATGTGAAAGTGCAAAAAAATTCAATACTCCTGATGGCCACTAGATGCTGGCTCCAAAAAATTCTGGCTCATTCTGCCTTCATTTCAAAAATCGTCATTTTCAGCCATTTTCATCATTGGCTAAAGGCAACTCATGTTAGTGATCTAATGGTTCATCTGGGGAAAAAATATCATGATAAAATAGATATTAGGCTTCAAAACTAGGAAGATATAGGGACATTCTCTCCAATGAGACTAGACCTGAAGTCAAGTTTCTTGGGGTGTATTTACATTTGGTTTAAAATGTGTTTCAGATGATCAGATGAGATTTTCAGATGAGTGCAGAGCAAAATGCAGGATGATGACATATTTTCTGTTACATCCTTATCGGGGACATATCAGGACACATTAATATTTACAGTAAAAAAGATATGTGGTCACATGCACCCCAGACCACCTCCGCATGTGGTTTCAATGATTGGATCTCAATGCATTTCGGTGGTTGTTCACACTTGTATTAGGCACTTGACCAATTGTGATCCAGTAAGTGTGAACAGCTGTGAATCAGCTGGAACACACTGAGAAAACTCCTGAGACTTCAGCTGACCACTGTTTACAAATCAAACCATGACTTTATTGTGTTGCTCCATGAACCACTAACACAATAATTTAATTTATAGCAGAAAAAAAGCTAATTAACGTTAAAGCGTGAGCCAACGATGAAGCTAGCAGGGTTGAGGGAGGATGTCCACACATGGAAATCCAGCAGTGAGCATCTCAGGAAAGAATGAATGAAAGTCTTGACGATGGCACAATGGAGGAAACGACAGGGAGTAAAGAGAAAGAGAGTTAGTTTGAGCACAGAGAAGCACAGAGAGCTGTGTGAATGAGAAATAAGTCTCCGTCCCTCCCACACTCTAATGACAATCTGAAGCCAGCTGGCCCGGCCAAAGAGCCCATTCACTGGACTTCCAGGAAGGGAGGATGAAAAAGACAAGACTTTCAGAAAAATAAAACAACAAGATACGGTTATCTTCTCTCAAACTCTGCTTGGTTTTTACCTCCAACGAAAAAGCTGGAGAGCTGGTTCATATAACCAAACCAGAATCACCATGGTTTGTTTTGTTTGACCAATAATGTCACAAGTGGAACCATTATCATCACACTAACTTCGTTCCTACACAACCAGAAACATTATGACTGGTGACAACTTACTTGATTTTAATATTAATAAAGCTAAAAATTAGAAATAATTAAAAATTAAAAATATCATCCTGAAAAACCACAAAACACAGAAGCTCTTGGTGATCCTCCAGCAAAAGATGTCAATCTAGTTGATGTTTTAACTTTGTGTTACTTCTTGACACATTTTCTGAGTAATCTGGCAGGCTGTGGTATATTTTTAGAAAGGGACTTCCCAAATTTTATCTTGAGATTATTCGACTACAAAACCCAGCAGAGATGTGTGCTGGTTGATAAAAACATTTCAGACATTCAGAGTCCTCAGGATTGTTTATGTATACATTTATAAACACTGTGTTAGGAAGGTCTAGCTTCCTGCCTGTTTGCAGAGCTTTTGTATGAAGGATAATCAATGGTTGCACATAGTTTTGGATGTTTTGTGTTTGTTATCTAAATTGAAGATTAAAGAGAAAAGACACATATGCAGACATGTTTGTACATTATTGGATTATTGGAAATGTTCTGTGTTAACTTTTACCATTTCAGATTTTGAGCGAGTATTTCATAGGTCGGTTTGAACTGGTCGTGGCCTCTGCACTGATATAAGGAACTGACAGAGAGCAACGAGGAAGAGTCTGATCACCAGGAAGTTGAGTGTGCGATGAAGGTTTTTGTTCTTTCTTCAGTAGTTTGTTGCTTCATTTATTTATTTTTTATCATTTGAAGGCGGTTGTTTTCTTTCTTCAAACTGCAAATAAGTTAAGTTTTGTTCCCGTCCTGCATAGAGTTGGGTACCGAAATTCGGTTCCAAGTAGGAACCGAATTAAATTTAGTGAGGATGACAAAAATAAAGTGCAGATGTCAAACTAACTACCAGTTTTGGAACTGTGTTGATAGACCAAGTCAATCCAGAGTTATGATTAAAAAAAAAAAAACGTCATATTTTTCGTGAATCTGGGCGTTTGTGCGCATTTGATGCATGAAGAAACAGAAACACGGGCGATTCTATGCGCGCCGAGCCGTGCTTTCAAAGTGAAAGTGAAAGTTTGGTGCGTGTCTGTGCTCGTTAGATAGGCTACATGAGGAGACAGAATAACTGGCGATCATATTCAAGCACTCCGTGCTGTGCTATCAGTTTGCATAGAGAGTGCAAATATCAAGCTAACTACCAGTTTTGAAACTGTGTTGATAAACATGGATAAACACAGTCCATGCAGAATTATGATAAACAATAAATGTCATGTTGTCCATGAATCTTGTACTGTTTGAATAATAGACCCAAGCTGCAAGAAAGGTTTTTTGTTTTTGGAATCGAAATAAGGAATCGTTAGGAACTGGAATCGATAAGCAGAACCCAAATGGAAATCGGATTCATAAAAATCCTAACGGTACCCATCCCGTCCTGCACCACCATGCAGCCAGGGCGTGCCATCTTGTAACACAATGTGTTTCCATTTTTACATATAAAGTGTGTTATCGGTATGTTTTGAATTACAAATTAAGCAGCAATCTATATGTAGCACAAGCCACGTCCTCAGTGACCTGATATTTAAATTCTTCATTCTTCAAGTTAAAAATTCAATTGCATTAGCACCCAAACACAGACATTAAATCGTACCACAGAGATCATCCCAATAAAGATTTAAACAAACAACTCTTGTGAGGTAAGTAATACAACTACAACAACAGGAGTAAGAGCTTGGCAACAGTGAGCAACACACAGAATCAGCAGAGTCGTGGATGTAGGTCATGCAGCGGGAGAAAACATGTAGTCAGGATGTTGCTCTATATTGCAACTTCAGGTCATTTCCTTATTTATTTTCTTTACTGTTTGAAGCAAGGAGGGAGGAAGGGTTCAGTCACGTGACCTGCTCCTCCTTCAGGAAAATATCAACAATCTCACCAGGCCTACTGAGGGTCACCGTGTCATCAAGGCGACTGGCTTTAATGGGAATTTGACAGAAATTATTGTGTGGTGTAATGGATAGTGAGGCAGTCGGGTAGAGTTCAATGTTCTCAAGGAGGAGAAAGAAGTGGAAGGGGGGGACTGTCACACTGCAATGATTGTCTCTTTGTTCCTCCCTCACTTGTTCTTTGTAACTAGACAAGAAAGACGGGTATTTTGTCTTCCTCGTGTCCCTGCTCCTGGTAGGTGCGTCAGGGTTTTAAAGGAGAAGAGGTGGCTGGTAACATCTTGGTACTTTAAATGTATGAACTATAATGGCTAAGGAGACTATTTAAATCTTGAACCAGAGCTTAATTATTTCCACGCGGTCGCAATACTCGTCACACCTACCACAATGTGATGAAAGAGGAGCTCCCAGCACTGACTCAACTTCTGGTACTTCATCATGTCCATCAAGTCATAGATGAAGTAACCTGTGGGGACAGACAACATTTAGTCAAAGTTAATGTTATGGCTTGGTTGTTTTTTTTTGGTTTAGCAATTAATTAATCACCCAAAACACAACAGATTCTTCTGACAAGAGCGGCTTATCAAGTGTGTCAGGGGGGCCCTTGCTTCCATGACGACAGTGATGGCAACCAAGCTGCGTCTTGGAGAGGGGCTATTCATATCCACCACCCCCTCCCCTCTTCTCCTCTGCCCTTCCCGCCACCAGCCGTATCCATGGTGACAGCTTTTCAGAAAGCTGGAAAAATAATGAAGGGTTGAGGACGGGGACGGAGGGATGCAAGGGAGCTCGGGGGGGGGTTGCTGAGGCTGGAATTAACCCCATCATGTTGGAAATGTGACCGTTGTGTTGCTGTGACGACATGTTTGGGTTCGTCTATGATTGTAATCAAGTATGCCACCTCCTGCAGAATGACTGACACATCTGGTATTTAATTGGTGATTGTGCGTCATCTGATTTCCAGAATTGTTTATGAGATTGTTTAGGTGTTACAAGGACAAAAGAAAAACCAATGTAGTCTTTTAAACAGGACGAAAGGTTAAGCTCGGTCAACTGGAGCTCAACTGACATGTCTTATCCATGTTTTCATAGTGATTCATTCGTCACAGTCCACATCTCTATTCAAAATATACAGGTGTGACAAACAATGAGCAAGAAGCAAAGAGGTCTTGTTATTTTAAGATATCCATTTATCTTTCTGCAACTTGGGCATGATGACAGTGGAAACCCCAGGCTCTGTACATCTACACTGAGAACAAGGGAATCAGACACTGTTTGACTTTCAGCAGCCGCCAACCTAACCCCGGGGAGGAAGGAAAGAAAAATGTCTTTCCAGTGACGTCCTCCAAAGGAACGCATGTGCTTTACGTATTTTTGATTTAACAATTCAAGGTCTTTTACAATGAGATCCACTGGGCATGTTTCAATGACCTCTTAAACCATTTAGTCAAACAACAGGTTTTTCAGGCTGATACATGGACACAATGACTCAGTTAAATAAATAAAACCTGACTGAGACAATGCGAGACTGACATGTTACTGCTGTGTGTGAGCACGGCTGTGGCTTTTTGAGATCTGTGTAACCCTAGATAGCATTATAGATACTTCTTAATACTTTATCAGCACATGTGCTCATGGAGAAATATGTACACTCACTATAAACATGTGTTTGTGGTGTTAGAGGTAACTCACTATTCTGTTGTGTGGATAAAACACCAAAGGTAGAGAGGATTACTCTTGGCATAGGTTATTCATAGTAACCATAGTGGACGAAGCTAATGTGATGTCGCCCGTTGGTTTGTGGACTCGTGTTTTGAAGCCAGCAATTTGTCAGTTTAATGTTGCCATGGTGATTTCTTGGAGTCCAAAGTGACCATACTTGGATATCAAGGAAGGAGTGAGGAGATGGGTCTAACCCTCAAAAAAAGGTATGCTGCCCAATGTGCATGCGAGTTCTGTTCAGGGCTGATCTCATTGGGGAACAGACCTGTCAATCAAACTAATCACGCCCCCTAAACATTCCTATTTTTAAGACTACATACTGTCTCTGCTTAATGATGATTTTTTTTCCAGATATACCACCAGCTCACTGATAAGATTTGACTTTAGCCAATGACATCAGTGATTTGAGTGTTTTGGATCCAGCCTCCAGTGGCCAGCAGGAGTATTGCACTTTATTTTCTGCACTTCCTCTTTGGCTTCATTTTTGATCCCCGACTGCTCCGTCCATTTCTAGTCTATGCGATTCACACACATAGTTAGATTTCTCTGCAAGACATTGTTCTGGGCACTGGACAAGGTCTTCATTCACCAAGTGGAGAATCATTTATGGCATGTCACTGCAAGGTTACAGTGTGGTAACGCAGTGAGGCAGACAGCACAAATCTGGTGTGCAAAACTTGCTGAGGTCTGAGAATCACACCACATGTCAGACGGCAGGGTTCAGGAGGAGCGCTCGTGTTTGTGTGGACGGCTCCTGTTTCTGTAACCACTAGTATCTGACATACACAGACATAAATCAACTGACTTTTTTGCGCAGTTGCTGCCTCGATGATGTCACATGACTGTACGGGGTTACGCCCGGTGCCTGGGACCGATCATAATGCCCCTCATTGATCTTCACATGCCAGTGCTCCTCCTCGCTTTGCCAGCTTCCAGGGCTGGGCTTCCTGAAGGAATGTCAAACATCCTGGGAATCCTCTGGGAACTCTTGTTTCCAGCCACAGGTCCAATACAGTACAGTAGATTTAAGAGAGCTCACGTGCCACTAGTAATATTGTAAAGCATGAATGAGAGAAAGTCAAATAACAGACCAAGCTGCTATTTTAAGAATGTGGGGTAGCACTTAGTTTGAGAGATCGTAATGAATTCAGACAAAATCTAATTTCATCAAGTCTGGAAAATGGGAACATTCACTGTGGGCTGCATTGTGGATTCCAGGTAGTTATTCAATGTCAAAAACATCATTTAAGGGAGTCAACCAGGCTTAACTTAATAGAGTGTAATTAGACCGAGAGTACACACAGGTTAAAACACATCCCAGTAGCTGTAATGTTCAAATCTAATTTACTAACAGATAAGACAAGGAGTACATTTAAGCCAGTCTGACTCAGGTAAAACTATTTTCTTTACTGGTGCAACTACAACACAGTAATTATTAACACATTTAGAGAATGAACAACCCCAGGACCTGAGAAATAACGCATTATGTCAGCATATCAACAGATTAATGCACCTGATAAAACTAAAATAAATAACTGGGAAGATATGACTTACAATAGCAAGTGGAAATAAAGGGTTTTACATGAACAGCATCAACACTTTGACTTGAAATCCACTTGCTCACTTTCACTGAGGATGGCAGCACCACCACCCTCCCCTCCACCTCCACCACATTCAATTAGTAGCTGTGGAAATGGCACTTACCGATTGAAACAGACACCAGAGCATGAGAAAACACGGAGTAAGTTTCTATCAGGTCTTCAGCCATTTGTGGGTGGACGAAAAAGCTGAAAATAAAATAAAATAAGACACTTTAAAAACATCTCCAGTCCAATCTACATCCCAGATTAATTAAAAACTGAATGTGTTCACCTACCAAAGCACTCCCCACGTCGCAGTAATGAAACTGTGCACGAAAGATGTGGAGATGTTTGTCCATTTCCACGTATTCCTACAGGCAGACTCGGGCACGGGGAGTTTACCGAACCCCGCGTTAACGAGTGTGAAAAATCCTATGGAGCTCCCAGTGGTTAAAATCACTGAACTCAACTCCATTGCAAGACACGTTAGTTCAGAAGCTTTCAGATGTCCACAGTGTGAGCGGTGTAAACAACGACGCCTGTGACAAAACCCACAACCCACGAGCTACTTTGTGTGTTTGAGACGAGCGAGACAATCACGTTAACATGCCGGTGTATTCCCAATCACCGCCGGTCAGCCGTCACTCTGAGGAGCGTGTTTCTTCCACGGTTATTGTCCACAGCGAGAGGAGGCGTGTACGACTCTGTGCGACGACTTCCACGCTGACACGGACTGATTTTCTGTCTGTACTACACCGCTTAAACTCAAGCTGTGTGTGCTCACTGGTAGAACCGGTAGATGTGGATGTGCTGTGGAGGCGTGAAACCGTGTGTGCTGTTTTGCATCCGCCCTGTTGTACAAGCTCAGCCCTCGCTTGTGTAACTTTTTCACATCAACACAAACAGCGTGTCTCCGCCCTACTATAAAGGCCAGGAGCACGCTTCACGTGTGGTGACGCGTTCAAGTGCTGTCGGGGAAATTATGACAACGATACTCCACTAAAAACGAGAGCTTGCTGACGATGACTCGAACCCGCCACACGGCAATGAGAGCACCAAACCGTATCCACGAGACCACCAGAGAGGTGCTGACCCTGACCAAGGTGGTGCTGAAAATCATGGTGCTGACCCTTAATAAGGAAGTGCCGACCCTCAATAAGGAGGCGCTGACCCTCACTAAGGAGGTGTCGACCCTGACCAGGGAGGTGCTGACCCTGACCAGGGAGGTGCTGATCCCCACCATGAATGCTTGTATCATAGATGTGAGACATGACCGACCACACTAGTGTTAAAGTGGTAAATGGAATACATCCATGCATGGGTTGATAGCTGTTATGTTGAGAGCCCATATGAAGACATTTTAGGCATATTTGATAATTTATGTAAAACTTGTGAGGGTTTTTGTATGACAGTCCTAATGCCACTTCTGGGCTCAACAATGTGGAAGTGCAAAAAAGGGCAGTACTCCTTTAATTAAAAAATCGTTACTCGTGAAACGTTCAGTCAATACATTTTTCTACAAGTCATTCTGATGTCATTAGCTACAATCAACATTTGTAATCAGTGATCTGCTGGTCCATCTGAAAAAAAATCCTAGTTACATAGATATTAGGCTTCAAAAAGAGGAATATTAAGAGTTGTGGTTAGGTTGATCATCAGGTCTGATCTCCAGTGAGTCCACAAACCATGGGCGACGTCATGCTTGCTTTTTTCATTGATAGGGGATGTTTGATTTTAACATGTGTTTCATGCGTGTCGTAGTGAAATCCAAACCCAAGAGATCGGCAGGACAAGTTGGAGACGTATGTTAAACACAGGTGCAAACACGGTTGCATCTTGTCTGTTCACTTGCAATACGATCAGCAGAAAACGCAGGTTAAAGCCAAGTGTGAATAAGGCCTGTAGCTGCACATGCTGAACCTATATAATGTCAGAACATTTTAACCAATCACAAAAATCCTCCCAATTTTCTAGTTGGTTGAAATGCTCTGACCTTCCCTCAATACTACACTTCCTCAAATAAAGCAATTTGATGTGTATATGTAAATACAATTTTGTTTCTGTGTTATGTTATAAAATTTGTGTGTGGGAGCTTGTATTTTGATAATATCTAACTTTTAAACACGTTTGAAAACTTGGTAAAAAAAAAAATTGACAAAAATGGTATTTGAGCTGAAACATAAGCATTGTTTAGGCAAGAAAAAGTAATCTATCTTCCTTTATACGGGTATTGGGTGAGAGGGGTGGCAGACACACAAAGACGAACAACCATGCATGTTCAAACAGCTATTTTTAATCAGTTAACCCAAAAGCATGTCTTTGGACTGTGTGAGGAAGTACATGGAGAAAACTACCCAAGCACAGTGAGATCATACAAGGTTCAAACCCAGAGCCTTCTCACTCTGAGACAACACTGCTAATGACTGCACACCAATCAATACTCCACTTAAAAGCAATCTGCCTCAACATGTACATAGATGACATATATAGTGTACTTATTTGTATGTTTGTTAAATGTTTAAATAAGGTACTGATGGAGGCTAATGGTCAAATGTGATTAATTCCTGTTTTATTGTCCGTGGCAGTTTGCTTTCTGTTGTGAGTATGTTTTATTAAAGTGCAAATTCATTTCTAGAAGAACCACAATGTCCTGGAAAATTCTGTTCTACGAAAGGAGTTGAGAATTACAAACAGCTCTTTAACGCAACACTGTTTTGACGCCCGGCATTGGCTCACAGAGCACCGTGGATTCATGGGAATAGTAGTTTATTGTAGGTGTAAATACAGATTATGAAAGGTTTTGTTTGGTTTTATTTTTTATTCTACTGTTGTACTGTTTGATATTCTGAGAGGACATCAAAGCTGAGTGAATGTTTAACTTGTGTAATTGTTGCTTCATTCACATGAAGTGACCGAGACAGTGGCTTTCATTCAAATCCAGACCTGAACGTGGACATGAATGACTGTTGTGAAACACAACTCAGGGACACAGCGACACCTTCTGGTACAAGAGTGGTTTCATTTTCTGCAAGGAGGTTTATTGTACTATTGTAAATGTTCAGAGGTCAGAGAAGAAGCTTTTTCTGAGTTTGCTGCTCTATGTTTTGTGGCTGTTGTTTCTCCTACCATAAGACAGGAGAGACAACAGACTGGTGTGTGGGTGACTTATGTCCAAGGCTTGTCCTGAACTATCCCTGTGCAGTTCCTGCAGGTTTTATGGAAATACTGTGAATTTTTATTCTGCATTTATTTGTTATTAGTTTCGACACAATTTGTATAATCAATGTAATAATATGAAATATAATTGAAAATAATCTGCAATGTATTATTAAATGAGACAAGACTCTGTTGTTGCTGGAAGAAAAGTCCAAGGTACTCAACAGTAAGTCATTGAAATGAGCTCCACCAGAAGATACAGGAATGAAAGTAATGTATACATTCCTCCCTCATATTAAGACATGTAAATATTCCTAAATTCTGAAATGAGCTACTTTACATTATAAGTTTTTTCCCCCTTTTACTTTTTCTTTTAAACGTTTGAGTATTTTTTGATGCTAGTAGTTTTGCAATACTATACCTTCTTTAACTTAGACAAAAGATCCGACTTTTTCTTTTACAACAAAAGATGCCAACTTTTACATATTTTAACATTTGTGCCAAGTCTTATTTCACATTTGTCCAAATCAGATAATCTCTCGTAATCCAGTCATGGTTTTTATCTGGACCAAACCTTCAGTCTGTGCTGTTCAAAACCTTTTCAGTAGAGCTGGGATACCTGTGATCCTGGGTTAGTCTTATGTATTAGTTATTATTAGGCTTATTGTTATTATGGTTATTCAGTCTGGATTTCAAACAAAAAAATTTTTT
>OOFC01001654.1:0-13123 GCA_900323345.1 Pseudochromis fuscus | reverse complement strand
CGCCGGTGCGCAGGTATCTCCGCTGCCCCTCAACGCACATCAGCACAGCACACAATCTCCCACGTTTATTGTGCGGACAAACCCCGTTCTTGGCACCGATCGTGTTTCTAAATGCACATCGGTGAGTGTGGAGGGAGGGCGCGCGGCAGACGTGCAGCCCTGAATCTGTGCAACTCTGATTGCAAAGAGGGAGGTCGCTTTCGACGAAGGTAAGCCAAGCCGAACCGACAACAAAATGTCGCTATGTTAGTTAATTTCACGCACTTATACGGTGATTACAGCTGCCGAGGAAAGCGCCGGTAGCCGGTGACTCCAAGCTACGGCGAGAACCGTCCGCGGGCTCCGTTGAGCACCGACTTTGTGACAGGGTCGAGTTCAGTGGGTTTGCCACTACAGCAGAGTCTGGGTTTTGTTAGCAGACCGGCGCTTGTATTTTTGTAACGTTGCACAGTGAAGACAAATATAACACACCGTGACATGGGCTCTCCGTGTGGCTTCGTGGGCTAACTGTCACACGTCCCCCGTGGAAGTGCACCATCGAAATTAAAGTGTAACGTTAACGCTACATATCTGACGTTAGTGCTAGCTGTGAGCTAACTAGCTCCCAATCTGGGCGGTTTGGGGATTATTTTAAAACCAAGTGAAAGTACTCTTGGTTGTTAGCTAATGCATATAAACTGAAGCTGGCCTTTAGGTGGTATGGTGTATGCAGGGTACACATTGAGTAGAACTGCATTAAAACATGTAACGGCTGCACCTTTAAGCTAATATAGTAGCTAGCCTGTCATGTGTGTGCAGGTTAGTACCTCAGGACTACTGCGAGCTAGCTAAGTAGCCTAAGTTGGCCAGGCCTGCACAACGTTACTGCTGCTGCTCGCTGTACATTGTTGCCTTTTTATTTAACCCTTCCTCTGCTTTACACGTACTGCAATTACGAGTTTTGTAGCTGAAACATATTGCACTCAGCTAGATGAAATACTTTCCCAATGATCTGCACTTTGCCAGATATTGTGAGCCAGTTGGAACCGTTGGCATTTCAATCACGTCTCTGTGCTTTTACTGTCCAAAATAATCATAAATGGTTCTTTCATGTCATCTTTCCTGATTTTTTTTTTTTTTTTTATAGAGAGATAACCATCAGTGGACGGTGCAGTAGGGTTGACAGTGTCTGTACAACAATGAGAATCAAAATCTTGGTGTAGGACACATAAGAGCCGAGGTATTACTCTTCCTCTTTCTGTGATACCCAGCTGATTTGCACTAACCAAAAAACCCCTAGGAACTGATCTATGACCCGATTATGGGCTCGAGGGCCAAATGCCTACGGAGGCATGGAGCACCCCTGCAGTGCACCACACAGTGAGCTGGTTAAGGTCTTAGGAGTTTGGACAGAGTGAGGAATGTGAACCCTCACACGGTCCTCCACAAGCTGCAAAAGGGAAAGCTCATTAAAGTCTAGACTCGAGAGGGTGCATTGGATCTGAGTAGCACTGCTGCATAATAAGAGGTGAACGTGACGCATTTTGACTTCAGAGGTCTCATCTGCTTCAGTGTCACAGTTCAGCCAAGTACTTGTGAACATGCACGCTGTTTATTACCGTCGGTTGTTGTATGGAGCCTTTGCACGCACCCATCCTGTGTCATACAAATGTTAAGCCACAGTAGCATCTATCCGGTATGTGACTGGTTTTGTGGCTTACCCTATATGAAATGAGTTTTGGTTTCTCATCATGTCTGTGAGGCATGATTAAGGAAGGCTATAAATTGGCTATTACTGATGAAACTCTAATTTCTGGGCAAGTTTTGCTGAGCATTAGTGATGCTTTGGATTACTGAAATGGGCTGTCAGAGAGACATTCATTGATGCACTTTTCTCTCTTTTTTTGTACTTCTGGGTCCAAAGTTCATCTTTGAAAGCTGTCCAAAGTAAAAAAGGCAGTCACAAATGATCATCAGTCCAATAGATTTGACCTCTCGATCTGACAAGGTGATTGTGTAGAGTAATTAGCAGTTATATTGAGATGCCTGCGCTCTGCTTGATTCCCACATCAAAGGCCTGCATTATTTCACAGAGAGCGAAACCCTGAAATGACTCATCATTGATAATGATAAGCGAGTGGAAGGATTTTACTCAGTATGGCTTACATAACCGCACTGTGTTTATTTGCACACTTTCAATTAGTTTTATATTGTGAGTATCAAAAATCATTGTGTATTCTTTCAAGTCCATAAACACACATGTGTACTCAGAAGAGAATGGCAGCAGCTGACTGGTTCAGGCAGGGGTTTCTCATGCAGTTTATATTGCGCTGTCATCTAGACACAGGATAATCTATTAGGCTTTGTGTCTAGGACAACCATGTGAGTTGAGTTGCTCTGTCAGTGCTGAGCTCGCCCTCCCCTTGTGGTCTTAATGCTCTCAGAGCTGCTGTCCAATTCTCAGAAAGGATCAGAGTCAGCATGCACAGGAAGACAGGTGTTTCTTATATGCGTGGATAGTCAGAGTCGACATAAATGGTTTTCATTTGTGCTCGCAGAAACAACTCATAATGAAAACTTTAGCTCTAAACACATCTGCCTTCATTACTTCATGCTGTTTTTTTTTATAGTCTACCAAGATGAAGTGACAGGAGGAACAAGAGAATCTGTTTTTGATTTATAAAGACAGACTGTCCCAGTTAATTGAGAATCAATTTCAGCAGAGTACAAACTCAGTGTTGATTTGCACAGAGCGACATGAAAAAATACATCAATGAACAAAGTTGAAAGATGTTAAAGAGTCAGGTACTTGTAGTTGTAAGTCACATTTAGCTTTCAAAAGTGGATCTGTCTTTTGGACTAATTCTGTTGTTTGCTGCAGTCTTCTGCACTATAGTAAAGAACACAGAAATGTAACACAACACAAATAAAAAAAAAACCCAAATATTTTTAAAGTGACAAGTAATGATGTTGAAAGAGTACAAGAGATAAAAAGGTTGAATCTCAAAGAACTAATTGTCATCATCCAAAAAATCAGTGTCTTCATGTTTGTCTTAATTTCGCAGTTCTGCATAAATCATGTCACATGTAATTGTGTCGTCGTTTGCACACTCTCTGCCTCTCTTGCTGCTTTTCCTGGCACTCTCACAAAGCCTTCATGTTAATCATCATTATAAATTAAAGATTAGAACAAACTTCATATGTCGCACGGGGAGTCAGGGTGTTTGAATATGGAAATCTCTCTCGTCCTATTTATGTTGTCTTATCAGAGACAGCGGAGCGGCAGTTGTTGAAAAGTAAAGTATAAGATGTTTGTGAAGGCGTGGAGAAGAGGATGTTTGCTGTCTCCAAGGAAGGAAATGTGTTTTTTTGTTTATCGCTCAGGGAGGTTTTTCTTGTGAGCACGCCGCCCTGTTGCACACTCAGGATGGCTAGTCAGTATAGGTTGTAGGGTTGTTTAAGGTCACCCGAGCAGGGATGCCTTAGGATGGATGTGCGCAAAAGCCAGGAGCATACACAAGTGATGCATTAGTAAGACTTTCATATACTATAATACTGTGTTTTGTTTTTTTGCTTGTACAAATATGATATTACGGTAGATTACAAAAAGTGCAGTAGTTACGCTTCACTGAAAGGTTGACATACAGTTTCCTGTGGTTGTATTTGCAACACAAGCGCCTCAGCTGTGGTTACACTACACTCTGTAACAGTCAATGGGAGGTGTGTGCATGTGTGATGTTTAAGACAAAACATGATCGTGTGTTTAATCAGTGCTTTTCCATTAGCCTGAGCTTTGTGTTCTTAGAAAGTTTTCACATCTTTGTAAATTGTGCCAAATGTTACACTAGAGACAGTTAACCCATAACTTGATTGTCTTCAAGTGGAAGATTATTTATTGAAGATTCAGAGTTTAGATAATGTGTAGTAGTGATTGGATCTATTCAGAGTTCTGTGCAGACACATGTTGTGCGACTAAATAGTTGTTCTGCGTTAAAGCTCATGTAAAAATATTATCTGACCATCTTTAAGCACAGCTTTAGTCTTTTCATTACCATAGAGAATTAAAAGTGTTGTTTTGTAGTTTAGTTAATGTAAATATCACCTTAAATTAGTCACTCTACAAAGCAACCTCTCTGCATGATATCTTATAATGAGGTGTTTCAGTTGTGGTCTGGAAATATTTAGACTGCTGCTCAGTCGTTGAAATTGAACTCGCTCACATTCATTTGTGAAAGCTGTGGTTTCAACTCCTACACTAAACACTGAAACATTTGTGGGCAAATGTGGCACTCGCTGTTGAAAAAGACTCGACAGTATGGCTGCAGTTTCAGGTCGCAGACTCTCTAGTGACACAAAACAACGGAAGAGAACGGTTTCTAATCTCATGTGTGTTCCTCCCTGTTCTGCTCTGTTCTTATCTCACAGGTAATGCACAGTAAATGGCTGTTGGAGCAACACTCAGAGGTCCTTACAGCGGCGTTCAGCTCGTCTTCACCTGATCTGCAGTGTGAAGACCCCGGCGAAACTGAGAGCTGCCTGCAGCCCGCCTACTAACCTGAGAGGAATTGAGCTTCAAATGATCAACATCAACAAGCCTTTGATTTTGCAGGTTTAAGCATATGGAACAAACTTTGAAAGGGATTGTACGTCTTTCCAGCTGCGTTTCTCACCTCAGACACCATGGATGCTCTCTTTGAATCAGGCTGACTATCTCACGCCTCATCCTCTCCTTTCTGTTTCTTCAGTAGAAGGAGGGTGGGGGATTGGTGCGGCGTCCCCTGCCCTTCCTTGTAAGGTCGGCTCATCTACCTAGGCGCCATAGCAGTTACTCTTTTTGCATTGCCTTGTGCTCCTGCCAACTCCATCCCATCATCGTACCCTCTCCCTCTTCATGAAATCCTGCCAGAGCCTCAAGGAAGAGGTTTCCGTCCCGAGCCTTGGCGGGATGTCACAGGAGGAAGGGCGTAGGGCGCCGGTGTCCCAGTCCTATTTCCACTCTGCAAACCCAGACCTGGACCTGACAGGAAAGCTTTATAAGAGGGAGGTTGGTGGCAAGCCTTATTCTGTGTTAGTGGACAATAAAATGGCCGCCAAGACAGCCATCGGGGATCAGAACATTGGTCAGCTGCCCACTCAGCATGTGACTCCACAGCAGCATCAGCAGTATTTCAGAGAGGGGGTGGCTGGACAAGAGGTGGGAACACAGGGCTCCCAGGTCGGCAACGAGGGATCCTCTGAGGACACTGAAGATGACGACGATGATGAGGAAGAGGAGGGTGAGGACGGGGAGGACTTTAAGCGTGAACAGATCATTGTGGAGGTTAACCTGAACAACCAGACGCTTCACGTGTCAAAGGGAGACAACAAAACTGGAACTACAGCAGATGACTCGGAGCAAGCCGGAAGCGACGATGACGACGACGATGAGGAGGAAGAGGATGAGGAAGAGGAGGAGGAGAGCCCCGAAGAAGAAGAGGAGGAAGAAGATGACGAGGAGGATGAGATTGAAAGTCAAAGAACGCGATCGAAGAGAACCCGTCGAGGTGCGAGCAACACAGCGGCTCCCAGTCAGCCCCGGAGGAAGAGCCTCAGAACAGCCCTGAGTGCCACCCCTCCAGGAATGACCACCAGGGGGCGGCGGAAGCGCATGGAGCCTCCAAAGAGCAAACGCAGGTCGGCGAGGTCAGCTCCAACGTCCGACGTCGGCACGATGACTGGAGCGAAGGTGGAGGTGGAGGAGAAGGAGATGCTGGCGTGTGAAAAGTGCCCTCGGGTGTTCAACACTCGCTGGTACCTGGAGAAGCACATGAATGTCACACACAGGCGAATGCAGATCTGTGACAAGTGTGGCAAGAAGTTTGTGTTGGAGAGTGAACTAGCCTTGCACCAGCAGACGGACTGTGAGAAGAACATCCAGGTAAAGCCAACCCGTCACACATCAGGGCTTTAATTTCTCTTGGAAATGTTCCCCTGGCTAATTTATTAGTTGCTTCATACAGTGATATGATGTATCTGTGGATTGTATATGTGATCCATACCCACTGAGGACAAATCACATTTTGTAAAATACAGCTGTAGCATCTGATGATACAAGTGTTGCATAAAACCAGTGATGTAGAAATTGTCATTGTGAGAGATACAGTGGTGAGTTGTTTCTGGGAAAAGAAATAGTTTTTTTAATGGTTACGTAATATTACTAACACTTAAGCCACCAAACTGAAACCAGATTTTAAAGATTAAACCGTGAAGTCAGAGTTCTGACACAGGCCTGCTGACACTGCCATCATGTTAGACAAGAGCCATCTGTTATTGACAATATTAAAGTAAAGTGGGTCCACTGGGGTTTCACTTCTCCAAAAGTGAACAAGGTGATTCAGCGTTTTAACACCCAGGGGTCACACGGCTCATTTGAATAGCTTAATTTAGCTTTTGTTTTTGCTGAGCTTGATTTGCATCTTTCGTTACTTTGAAGAAAATGGGATTTGAGCAGCTCACCGCTCACATCAGTTGAAACAGTATGAGGTTATGAAACGCAGGGTTTTTTTTTTGTTGTTTTTTTTTTTTAAATGACTAGCATTGTGAAGATGAAAATAGCATTTATTTATCCAGAAAGTGCTAATGTACACTGAAATGAAATGCTTTCAACTTTAAGAAGTAGTACAAAAATATTTTCTGTGTACAACGTGTACATGGACTCGTTTATATTTCCCCCTCTATTTGTCAGTGATGCTGATGTAGCGAGTAACAAACTAGTAAACACTCAGAGAGCACAACCTCAAGGCATAATCCAGCTGCTGTCCTCTTGTGATGAAATTGCAACATTGTCCTGTTAAAACGTGCCCATTATGACAGACATAGATTTTATTTATAGACAGGATCCCATCCTTGAAACTTGCCCAAATTAACACGATTAGTTCCTTTCGTAATAAAAAAAAATTGAGATATGTTTAGTAGTTTTTAACTAACAGATGAATAAACACAGGTGCAAACATAAACATCCTTGGTGGAGGGTAAAAGAGAAATATTGGAGTTTATTACAGCATTAACTGAAGAGAACCCTGCAATTCGAACAAGGTTAATAAAGATTGAATCAAAAGAAAAATAATCATGTGTACATGAATGAGTATTCCTCTGTGTACAGCAAGTTTATTTTAGTATTCATGGCACAGTGTAGAACTGTCCTGAGTACGCTGACTGCAAAAAATCAATGTCTTTGTTAGAAGTACTTGTGAGGCCACCAACAGTCCGGCAGCAGCTCTGAAGGAGCTCCAGGCTTCAGAGCCACCACTGGTTTCACAGCGCTTCACCACTTTTATTGAAGTGGAACAAAATAGAGACACTGTTGGAGGGTGGGGGGCTCACATGATATCGTCGACAGCATTTGCTCGAAGGCATGAAGAAGATTCTAAAACTAACTGGAAGAAGTCTCTTTGATCTGATGAGACAAAATGAAACTTCCAGGCCGTCGTGCGAGCTGCTTTGCTGCTGTGTTGTGCACACTGGTGGCAGCATTGGTGATTTTTGTGGGGATACTTTTCTGCGGCAGGCTCTGCAGTCTGCGAGATAACTGCCATCACAGAACTGGATTTATTTTCCAGCAAAGGCAAGAACCCCGAGCATAAATCCAGAGCTTGGACAGGAATGGCTTCAAAACAACTTTAATGTTTTGTTGTGGCCAAGTCGGAGTCAGAACTTGAATGCAGTCGAGAAATGTGCAGCTTTGCAAATGAAATGGGGAAAAATTACAGTGTCTCAAAAAGCAAATAATTTATGCAGTTACCTTTTTGAAGTCTTTCTTTTGATCAGTGTCTCATTACATGCACTGACAAGGACTGTGCAGGCTGCATACTAAATATTTACCATCAGAGTTTAGATGATTTCATTCAAGAATTTTCTACACAATGAATTAGTGCTGATCAAATCAAACATTTACCTTTTTTTGTTTTTCTCCTCAAAGGTATTTCAGAAATCGAAGTCCTTTACAGGCGTTTTCAACCAGCAGAGGGCGCTGCAGTACAGTGAAACAGTTTTACTGAATGAGAACCCACAACAGCAACATACTTCATATTTTTGTGTCTTCTTCTTTAGTGTGTCTCCTGCAACAAGTCCTTTAAGAAGCTGTGGTCTCTGCACGAGCACATTAAGATTGTGCACGGCTATGCAGAAAAGAAGTTCTCATGTGAAATCTGTGAGAAGAAATTCTACACTATGGCTCATGTCCGTAAGCACATGGTTGGTAAGTTGGGGACCCCTTCATCACCTTGATATCTTGAGGTGTGAGCCACCGCACATCTTTCAGTTCAACACAATGAATCCCAGCATATTTTTTATTATGTTTTATTTTTTTAAGGTTTATATTTAGATTCATCTTAGGTTGTACATGGATCGAGTCAAAGCTGACTGTTGTCTCTCATCTCCCTCCTCCCCCAGCTCACACTAAGGACATGCCGTTCACCTGTGAGACGTGTGGGAAGTCGTTCAAACGCAGCATGTCTTTAAAAGTTCACTCGCTCCAGCATTCTGGAGAGAAGCCCTTCCGTTGTGAGGTGAGGCACACTCACAGTGTGGTGCTGTTGTTGTGACATAAATATCCTGCGATGGTTTGAGATTCAGTCCAGAGGTTCATTGTACATCCCTACAAGACCTTCAAGCTGGAAAACAAAATGGCCACACCTCAGAGAGAAACAAAGAGCTTTTAAAGGCAGAACAGTGATTTGGAGGTTTGTTGTGTTGTATCCAAATTTTCCTTCAGTGTGATCACAGATGGATTTGTGTTGAGTCAGTATGAATACATCTGACATCCCAACAACAGTGGCAACAAGTCAGAGTTGTGTCCATCCTGTTTACATGTGGTTTTAAGATGTGTCTCTGGTGATCGGATCACAAGAGGACAGCGTTAGTGTGAACAACCACCAAAACGCATCGAGCTACGATCACTCAAACCACAGATGGAGCTGGTCTGAGATTGTGCAGGATGAGTTGATTGTTTGAAAAACAGTGGAGAGGAGCACAGATGTTCGTGGTTGGATTGCGAGTGAGACATGACGCCTCATTTCACTTTTGCCAGAAGACTCGGTGCCGAGAAAGGCAACTCATATCACACCCCCTCTTTTATTTAACTTTGCTAACTGTTTATAAAATCTGGTGTTCGTCTGGCTAGTGATATAAAAACTGTGCACAGGCCCTTTTGGTGGATATGATGTTGCCGTAGTGACGTCTGAACATAAGTGGTCAGCAGAGCAGTTGTAAACAGGTGTAAATAAAGATGTGTCCACACTTTTCACTTGCGATCTGATCACCCGAGGTGCATTTTAAAACCAAGTGTAAACAGGATAATAGTATTAGATAGTATTACGCTTATTTAAAGACGATGCACTGAGGGATTTTGCCGTACATACATAACCTATGAACATACAACTGCTGGTAACACATTGTCAAAAATCACTTACATGACATTAAAGACATAAACCTGATCCTCTAAGTAATATTCTTTCCCACTAAGCTATATAATGGTGACAGACTGGAGGTACTGGACTTCATAAATACCATCCCCTTTCCTGCCTGTCCTCCATGATGTATTTATTTTGAGCTGAATTCATAACTCAAGAGTTTTTGGATGTTGTGAGTGGAGTGAATGAAGGTTACTGTTTTGATGAATTTCTCATTGTATGCCTGGAAAGCAGCCTCCAGGTATTTTTCACTCATTAGTTTGAGCAGAGGGAACATCTGTGCCGTGTGGCTTGTGTCTAACCCAAAATAGTCAGCTCGTTGAGTCGCTGTCTTTCAGAGAGTGACTTTCCTCGCTGTATTTTGAGCATCAAACCATGTTGAATACTGGAAAACAGCACTTACAGTGTTCACCAGTTAACCAGATCACAACACACATGTAGATCTTGAGTGTTCAGTGGGGGAAGCCTCTAACCTCTCGTAGGAACATGTTTGGTTATGTCGTGTTTCGAGAAGTTTATTTCTGCTCAACTGGATTAGTTACAGTTAATCTTTACCATGTCTAACTCATTAATTCAGAGGAACCAGGCAGACGGGGTGCTTTGCTTTTACCCGGGGCCTCTTTATGTCCAACTTGAATGGATGGCACACGGGGAACATTTGTGCGGGTGGAGCTGCTCTAATGAAATGTTTGAAGCCTGTAACATGTGATTACATGCTTATTAAGTCTATGTAATGTATAGGCCATTCTCCTCAGTGGCCTTGCTTTGTAGTACCATATGGAAACGGAAGGATTTTTTTCCCACAGACATTTATTTAGTCAGCTGGTGCCATTGACTTTATAAATACCTCACTCTAGGAAAAGACCCGACCAAGAAAAACCTCGCAGTGCAAACACAGTGTTGCTCCATGCACCCAAGTAAACTGCTTGTTGTTTGCCTGCTGCACTAACCTCATTTCTTTAACATCGGGGAAAAAACAAGTGAGAAACCTGCTTTATAATGTAAAATATGTTGTACAGTAGTTACACAACAGTAATTTACATGAACTTTTACTGTTTCACCTTCTGAACACTCAAAACAAGCAGGAGATACTGTAAGTCTTAAACTAGGGCTACGACTTGCAGTTGTATTTATTGCCAAATAGTCTGCTGATTATTTTCTCAATTTATTATTTAGTATCTGAATAAATAAAAATAAAAAATAGTGAAAAGAGGGTGTCACCATTTTTTCTAACAAGCAAAACTGAAGAACTTGTAGTTTAAAGCAAAGAACAGCAACAACATGTTTGCCGGGAAAAAAGGTGAAGCAACGTTTTCAGTAATTCTGAGACCCTTTGTGATGAAGAAACTTTTCACAAACTATTTTTAAGTCTGCAGGTCCACAGAGAGTCGATGTGACAGATGTTTAGTCTAAATCAGACTTCAAGTGTGTGGGTTTTTTTTAGTGTGTGCATGTCTGTATAGTGTGTGTTTTTTAGTGTGTGCATGTCCGTATATTGACCGTGTGTGTGTGTTATCTGCCTCTGTCTCTGCTGTAGAACTGTGATGAACGATTCCAATACAAGTACCAGCTGCGCTCGCACATGAGCATTCACATCGGACACAAGCAGTTCATGTGCCAGTGGTGCGGGAAAGACTTCAACATGAAACAGTATTTTGATGAGCACATGAAAACACACACAGGTGAGAATGAAGCTTCTGAGACTGTAATGCGGTAAAGTAACACAGTGTTCTTTAGGAACCTATGCAAGAGCAGCTTAACCAGTTTTAGTTTCAGAGCCTTTTTTTTTCTGCAAAAACTTTATTGAAACTGAACGTGGTAACGGAAACAAATGAGGTTTTACTTTAGTTCCCAGGCTGCAGCTCTTGCTCCAAAAAATGTATGTTTCAATAACCCAGGGTTGAACAGGGTGAAGTTTCCCCAAATAATGTCACAAGCATCAAGACTACTGCACAATTTGTTGGCAGCAGATGATGCTAACATTGACAGGACTTTTAGGACGTTTAGTTTTGCAGCCAAATAAAACAGTAAAAAGCTGGAGCGCACTCGGTAGATTCTTAAAGACAGATGTCTCGCCTTTCTGGCAATCCCAGTCTCTCTTTCCGTCTTTGCATGTTTCCTGTCCAGCTTCTATTTAAATACAACGTTGCACAACAGTTAATTACAAAGAAGTTTGCTCAGATGTTGGAACATTGCATGAAAATAATAGGTCGTACAAAGAGAGAGGTAGTTTTTTAATCTTTATCAGTCTACTTTGCTTGATGTTTACACCTTTTCCGAAGAACCTAAATGACATTTTTCCACATTACATTCCATCTGGAATTTAAGTCCATCTCAATCTCACACATATTTTTAAAATTGTCTGTAATCGAATGTGATGTTTTTATTCTAAAAGCATAAAATTCTTTGCCAAACAACCATGTTCCTGAGAGCTCTCAGCCAGGCAGTCACCAAAGTCTCCCTTAGAAAAGCAAAGACATCGGGTGTTGCCAGGATGAACATTACAGTGGCAGGAGTCAGGAGGCGTCGCCCAGTTTGTGTAATGAGAGGGCTCTTGTGCATCAAAGAAGAGCCTTGCATATAGTGCGGCTTATAATGACTACCCAGCATGCTGTATTACATCCCTCTGAGTCTCAGTCCCGGGTTGCATTGCTATTTCTAAGCCCAAACTGAGCGCTGATGCCTGTGTGTCCTCGGCTGTTTCTCCTCCAGCGGTGCCTGTCGTGGGTGGACACACCGCACTCCGTTGGCCCTCGCAGATCTATTTGTGATGTGTAATTATGCTACCCTCTCCTCTCCCTGCTGCTACCAACCAATTTAGCCTCCTCCAGGAGGAGACACACCCAGTCAGGCTCTGTAACTGGCTCCACACGTTAAGTTCACTGCACAGAGATTTTCCTTTGCATCCCCGTGAGTAAATTTAATGTAACGGTAACAGAACACTAGCACATTAGCTGTCACCTTTTTGATATTCGTTTGGCGTGGAGGAGCTTCACACATAACATGCCAGAATACGGCATTTAGAGAGCCCTTCAGCAGCCTGTTAATAGATGGCTGTGTGGGTGGTAACAGGCACATTCAGTGGCTCCATGGAGGGAGGTTAATGAGAGCGGCATTCCAACGGAGATGCTGTTGTTCACTTTCACATCTCCTCTCCTCAAAGTGTGAATTGTAATAGCTTCCTGCGGAGTGGGTGGGTTGACAGCAAAGACCCTCAATTTAAGATGGCAACTTATTTGCATTTTTGAAAGAACTGTTGCACTGTGTAGAAAGAAAGAAAGTTAACTTTGCTGTATGGAGAGATTCATTCAGTTTGAAGTTTCTGCCGTCACACTTGACAACAAATGATTTGATGGTGTTAATTTCTCTCTGTGCTTCCAGTCTCTGTCTTCCTCACTCGTTGGTCTCTTTGTTTGTGAATCTGCACAGGAGAAAAGCCGTTCATTTGTGAGATCTGTGGGAAGAGCTTCACCAGCCGGCCCAACATGAAGCGCCACCGCCGCACCCACACGGGCGAGAAGCCCTACCCCTGCGAAGTGTGCGGCCAGCGCTTCCGCTTCTCCAACATGCTCAAAGCACACAAAGAGAAGTGTTTCCGGGTCACCAGCCCTGTCGTTCTGCAGACTAGTGGCCCTCCCGTGCCTGTCCGCATATTTGCCAACACCTTCTCCTCCTCCTCCGCCTCCTCCACCTCT
>OOFC01001653.1:12581-25722 GCA_900323345.1 Pseudochromis fuscus | reverse complement strand
GACTATAAGCCGCTACTTTTTTGCTTTGCTTTGAACTTAAACACCGGTGTTTCTCATGTATCGGCGGCACGAAGCTCGTTAGCTTTTTACAAGCTAGCAAGCTCCACGCCGCCGATACATTTAGCGTCGTCACATCAGACCCGGTCAGAGTGGACCACATGAAACAGTTGGAATAAATTCAATAGCGGCTTATAGACAGGTGTGCTCAATAGTCCGGATAATACGGTACATTATACTGATTTGATCTCATGAAATCTTTCAGAGTTGCCGACAGTTTGGAGACAAAGATGAACATCAGTAACTTGGCTCGAGTTTTCGGTCCAACAATTGTGGGTCATTCAATTCCCAACCCGGACCCTATGACAATCCTGCAGGACACCAAACGACAGCCTAAGGTAGGCGTGGACAGTTCATCATGTGTCTTGTACATAGAGTCCAGCAAAGACTTCCTCAGAAATACTAAAGAGCAACTGGTGTGTCTATAAAAGGCAGAGCCAAGGAAAACCCGGGTTTTAATGAGCAAGTCGGTCAATAATTGGACTTTTTCCACCTGCTGTTAGCAACAGGGGCCTGATGTTTTTTTAAGAATAGTAAAAAGAGTAGTTTGTCTTGCTGAGGAGGTGGAGGTGCACAGCTCTTCATCTCTAATCTTTCCAGAGCTGCTGCTTCTTGTTCCATTACCTCCTGCATTATTTACAACTGATCCTCTGACAAAACAAATAACCACAATAACCATATCTGTGACAAACACATTTGGCTCCGTTTAATGTCTGTTTGCTGCAGGCTTCAACAACATATGTATTTTGCCCAGAGGCAGCCAAACTTCTCACAGCTGTGCCATACATTTTCTATAATATGATTACACAGTTTAAGCCACATCCCTCTGCTCTGTGCGTTAGTGGTCGAATGCCTTCAACGTGGAATAACTTAGAAACCACTGAAAACATTAAGGCTGATATTACTGAGCTTAGATTACACAACAGTTTCCTTGTGACTCCCTCCTTAAGAGGCAGTTTGAATTCAGCACAGAAATACCAGACACCACCACAAAGAATTGACACCACTGTACAAAGAGGTAACGACATAATGTGAGGAAATGCAAACAATAAATACATTTTGAAATTGGTCTAAATTTGAGTTAAACCTCAAGGATTATACATAAAACTGTCTTCTCAGTGTTTACCATGAGGCAAAGTCTCAAAAATTAAATATTCATATTTTTAAAAAAGTATCAAGAAAATGAGCCAGAATCACAATATTTGGCAACAAATGTATTTAAATCGTCTGAACCAGCTTCATCTAAGAAACTAAGCTCCCACAACAGATGAAAGCCACCGAAAATCTCTTTACTGTGTAATATGACACGCCAGGAAATCATCACAATGCCGTATGCTGTTTTTTAGTAATTCCTCTGAATGCTCGAGGCGAGTCTAACCAGCGTAGCGCTGGTGGAAGAGGATGAGGCAACACTCTGAAATAACCCTGATCTTCTGCATTTTCTTTGCTAATCCCTCTCTGTGCAGGTTGTGGAGCGTCTGCTGGCGCTGCCCGTGGATTACTGGGGCCGGTACGTGATGGCAGAAAGCGGGCAGCAGCAGCCGAACTTGGACCATTTGATCATCGAGAACGCAAACTGCTATGCCACCCCTGAGAGAGGTACGGCTTCACTAAACTTTCTTTGTTGCTGCTCTGGTGCTTGCACGAGTGGGCACAATGGTTCACCGGCTGATGTTTCACAGGAGCCTGAGATCATAACGTTGACTGTTTTGTAATGTTGCAGTGAGCATGCTGGGACCTCTGACCACTCCAGAGCACCAGTTCAATAAAACCCCATCCTCCAGTTCCCTTTCTCAGCGCATGAAGTCCACTTTGACACCCAGGTAAACACACACACACACACACACACACACACACACTTCCTGCCCAGGCATTAAAACTGTTTTTATAATCCGTGATCTCATGATTAACTGAGGAGTTAACAAAAGCTGCACAGATTTTATTTTCCAGATTTACACAAATGCTGACTCCTCTGAGCATCTTTGACGAAACTTAATCTACTGTGCAATATCTCATTATCCTTCATTGACTCTGCCTTACTGACTATGACTCCTAATTAATATTTCCATTACATTTCATTATGTGCCCTGTTTGTTGCAGATTTGGGAGCAAGAGCAAATCAGCAGTCGGAGGCGGAAAGTTCTTCTCGTCTCCGCTCCTCAAATAAAAGCATGAAAGCAGCTGCCCATATTTTATTCACACTGCAATAACAACCAATCCATTTTTGCTTTGATGCTTAACACATAACAATTCATATTAGCTTTAAATGCTTCCAGCTTAGTCTTCCTCTGCATACCTAGAATATTTCACAGGCTAAGTTGCATATTGAGGGTTTTACATGTTTGTAAAAGGCGGGTTTTGTTTTTATTTTAGGTTTTCCTGTCTATGCACACCTGTCTTTAGAGATATGTCTTTTACTAAATGCTTAACATGTCATTCTCATCTCGAATCACAATACACGAGAATGTACTGCATATTCACCTGTTTCATGAAGTGTGTTCATAGATAAAAATACGTACTGTATACGCACAGTTTTGCTGTGACTTGCTTCTAATTCTATTTTAAAGAGTTTTTCAGCTCATGTGTCACTCAGAGGTTGAAGAACTTACTTGGCATTTCATTGTAGGATATAAATCAATGTGTGGCTGCTTGCAGCATGATCTTTTATAGTTTTATTGTTTGTATTTCTATTGGATTGTCCCCATTCCCCAGTGATTTGTGATGTACATGTTTAGAATTAAATGTCTTTTCCTATACATGAACTACAACCAGTAGTTGTAAGACCTCAGTGAAGACCTGCAAGCACCACCGGTTGGGATTTTTCTTTTCTTTTTATTTTTTTGGACATGGCATTGATCTCTTTGAAAGGCAACAGACTGCGCGCTGCCAGTGCTCTTCAGGAACACTGCTCACTGGTTTATGTTGCAGACTCTAATCATTCGCTCTGTCAGATCATTTTGCTCCTCCAGTGTTTATTGCTCTGTGTAATGTTTGTACTGTGGGAAGATGCTTATTAGCAATTCCATGCAATTGGCATTTACTCTGTAATAATGACTCGTTCAGTTTCCGTGGCATTATTTGATAAACTATTGGCACAAATTTTGTTCACAAATTCGCTTTCTAAAAAACATGTAAGTTATAAATTACATTTCTAACATTTACAAAAATGTTTCCTGTCCTTTCTTTGAAACTGTTCTTTCAACCTAAACACTGCATTCACCTGGTGAAAGGTAACTTACAAAACCAACTGATGTGGAAGATGCAAAATCAGTTTTAAGGAGTTCCCCCATCTAACACACTGCTTAACTTTTGAGTGATGAGGGGAGTCACTTTCACATCATACGAAAGATGCTGAAGCTGGAAAAACATCCATGTGTATGACTTGTGTGTTTACATTGTTGTGGTTGTATAAACTGACTATGCACTTGTCTTTTTGTTTTTTTTCTGATGCAAGGAGCACATATTTAGTTTTCAGCCCAGCATGGTGTAATTCTGACCTAAATGTTGATATTAAAGGTGACGTGTTGGTGCAGTGGTTGGCACCGTCACCTTAGGGGAGACACTGCAGGTTTTCTTTCCAGCCGGTCACTAAAGCAGGTGATTTTAATCATGAACACCTCCTTCAATTTGGGGGAAGGAGCTCATCAGTGAGATCAACTGCTGGAGAGATGGTTTGCAAGAAAACCTGCAGGGTCTCGGCCTTCATGGCGCGAGTTTGACACCCCTACCTCACAGCAAGAAGGTTCCCACACTTCCTCCCACAGTCCAAAGACATGATTGTCAGGTGGTGGGTTAATTGATCGTTCTACATCGTCTGTAGGTGTGAGTATTAGCTCCTGTGAACTTGTACTGGACAAGATGTACAGAAGAAAACTTGTCTTATATAGAAAAAGGACAAGAAATAAAAAGAGCATGAACTTCTTTGGGTTTGTTTACACCTTGAGAGAGGCTGAGGGGAGATGTGCCGTGAGCCAGCGTATGAATTGACCCCTGTTTGGGAGATAGAACAGCATTTTAAATGGAGGTGGTGTACTCCAGTGAATGATGAGGGTTTCTTTCTAGGTTGACATCAGTGACTTCCCTCCATCCTCTTTAAAACCACCAGATTAAAGCCTTGACTAATAATTCTAACAATTTCTGGATGAGTGTGTAAATAAACTTTATAATCCTGACAAAAATGCACAAGCTGTCATTAGTGGCACTGCTACAAATTCTTACACAGAAGTCTGATATTTAAAAAGTGAGTGTGGAAAAGTTTTGCAGTTTTATTTTACAAAGTGGTGGCAATCATTCAACAAGCTTTGCTCCCAACACTCAATGACTTGAATGTGTAGCTTCTTAATGTGCAGAAATTAATGTTCAAATATACAAAAAAAACCCCAAAACATCAACATTTAGGCCATGGCCAGAGAAGAGGAGTGTTCTTGATGTAGTCCTGGAAAGCTGGCTCAGACCCCCACTTCTTCATGGCCTGCTTCTCCAGGATGGGGATGCCGCTGACGTAACGCAGCAGGAACCAGACAAACAGAGGTGACACGGCACTCAGGTACTGTGGACCCTGCATCACTGAAGAGGCTGAGAGCCACAGACCCGACCACTGCAGGATCTCTCCTAAATAGTTGGGATGTCTGCTGTAGGCCCACAGTCCACTCTGGATGAACCTTCCCTGGAGGTGGAGAAGTAAATTGGGCAGCGCAGTCATTACACTCAGTGAACGAGGCATTAATGCTGTTTACGGCTGCACAACATGGGGTCTGTTTACTTACAGCATTATCTGGGTCACGCTTGAAAAGCCATTTCTGCTGATCAGCGATCGCCTCGGTAGCAAAGCCGAGGCCCCAAATACTCCACCCAACGTAGTCCCTCGCTCCCAGAGGCACATCCCGCCTCTCACTGTTGAGCATGAGGGTCGGCAGGAGGGTCACAAAAATCCACACGGCTGAGAGAAACAGAAGAAAAATTAATCATCTTCAACTCGCCTTGCCTTAATCCCTCCATGAAATGAATGCACCTAACTCACTGTAACCAACAGCTCCCAGAATAAATACATATCAACAGCACAAAACTAGACAGTGATTTATTTAAGGCAGCCCTCCCTTAAGTTGGGTGCTGAGCTGGTCAAGGACTGTGGTAACGAGGAGGAGGCGTTTCCAGCTCTTCCAAGTACCTTGAATAGTCCAGTACACAAAGAAAGTCCCTGGGCTGTCTCTGACATTGTTGAACCTGCGATCATGACCGTCCTTCAAGATCCGCATGAAGAGGAATGTCCCCAGCCTGCAGGAAGAACAGTTAACATCCATTCTCATTAACCACGGCATTATTCATTAACCCGAGTTGCCTGACTTTAAAGTTTTACATTCATTAGTCCCTCCTCTGACCTCTCCAAGGACCCTCGAACTTACACAAAACTCGAGAGAGGACATAATCTCCTCTTGTCTGTGTTGAGTTTTATTGCACTGTAGAAGGGTGTCAGAGGATTTTATGGCACCCGGGATCAACGCTGCCTTGCCTACCTGAGTCCCCACGCTGTCACCAGCCCTGTCTGCACATTCTGACGGGTATGACTGGCTCCTCCCCAGAGACGACTCAGGTGTGCCAGTAGTATAAAAGTGCCAGAGCCTGCAAAAAGACGGCGAGAGAGAGAGACAGGGAGAGAGTTGCAAACTCAGGGACGGTAGTTAGGGACGTGGGCATGGCGGATGGCTCAACTTGTTGCAGTGTGAGGCGTGTCCAATAAATCTTTTACCCAGGATACTGCAGACAATTGGTTCCAAAGTTCAAGGGTAAACATATACAGGAGCACAGCACGGAGTGGAGAACCAGAAAAGGACGAGTAAAAGAAGAAGGTGATTTATTAATTACACTTTAAACAATTCAGTCACTGGTGTCGACAGGTAAGCTACGCTGTTCTACATGTGATAAATAATCAAAATGTGACTGTACTCAGGTGTAGAGGTATGTAGTCCTCACAGGCTGGATTCATTTGTAAATCTGTAACTTCCTCAATGGTCGTGCATTCTTGTTCAAAATCAGTTTGAGAAAGTGAAAGCTGAAGACACCAGGGCTGCAACATCTGATAATATTAATACTGATTGTAATCATTAATCTATGAATCATCCAACCTGCAAGTTATTTTATAAATTAACTGGTGATGTGTACGGTGTCAGTATGGCAACAAAAAGTCTTTGGTGTATTTGTCCTAAACTCACATAAATTCAATCATGCATGAAAGAGAAATGCAGAAAATCTAAACAATAAAAAGCTGCAATCTGTTATCTAAGCTTGAAAAATTGTGATGTAAAAGATAAAACAGTTAATTTTCTGTCAACTAGCTAACTGGTTAATTGAGTCATTTTGTCTGCTCTAGAGCACATGACTGAATTAAAAAAAAATCAACTTGAATACACACAAATATTGTAATTATATACTGAAGAATTATACTTCCTAGATATTTTCACGAGGCAAAGAGATCAGCTCGCAGCACAGACACTGAGTGATTTGTTCAGGTAGCAGCACACCCTGAAATCTCAGGTGGACTGTGCACAGTGGGGCCCACAAACAGCCCGTCGAGCCCAGGACTGCTGTGTGCGCCCCTGACGTCTCCGCTGATTGGATCAACGCGCCGCCTCTTTAACTGAGGGAGGAGCTCTGGCTGTTTCACAACAAGCTTCTTTTAGATAATACAGATTTTGTAACATTTTAAAAATAAATTAGATGTTTAAATAACGTGGTTAGAGGCGGTTTTCTCCTTTAAACATGATTTTCAGTCGAGTCGACTTTACTCAAACGAGTTTAACAACAAACGAGGCTGCAAAACCTGATGGGCCATGGCAGCTAACAGTTGTTCAGGAGACAGTTTATTATACATTACCTGCCAGATCATAGAACTTCTCGGTTCTGAAAGCTGCAGCTAGAGCCCACCCGGCCCACTGGATGCCCACGTCGGTGACGGCACATTTAACCAGAGTGCTCCCCATGACGAGGTCCTGCAGCTCAGCCAGCAGCGTGGAAATCTGAGGGTTTGTCATGGAGCCACTCCTCCAACACCCTCACATATAAACACTGTGGGTAAAGTTCACCAGGGTGATACTACTGCGGGAAGTGGATTACCGCGGGGAACTCTGGGTATTGTAGTTATGAGAGGTTGAGAGGCGGAAAGTAACTGAGTATATTTACTGTGGGACATGTTGGACTACTTTATACTTTTATGTAGTGATGGGGTAGTATTAATTACCACCCTAAAACGAGCTCTGATTTGAAAATGTCACTCAAAAAAAAGAATAATGAGCAAAAGTAAAAGAAGTAAAGGTAAAAGTAAAAAGTAAAAGAACTCAACTGCAAAAAAATACCCACTAAAAAATGATGATATCCTATCTTGGTGTGCATTAGCCTATATTTACGTCTATATGTGTTTGTAAAGCACTTTGAAGTGTTTTTTATTTTTATTTTTTATTCAACCTTTTTTTAAACAGGAAGTCTGACTGACATTAAAAATCTCTTTTACAGGAAAGACCTGGTCCAAATAGCAGCATATAGAGTTACAACATATAGAAAATTACACATAACACAGTCAGCAGATTTAAAAGAAATAATTAAATATTCATTCAAAAAAAACCCACATCCACCACATGCCTCTGTCACCACATTCTTCATGATACTTTTGAATTTATTAAGGGATATGATTGAATCCAGTTTTAGCTCTTTTTGAAGGTTTAAAAGGTGTTTGATTGATTGACTGAGAAATGAGAATATGCTGTGATACAGTTTAATATGAGAATAATTGCCCACAGCAGTGTAAGGCGAGACACGGCCAGGCAAATGTATTTGTATTGCACCATTCATACACAATTCAAGGGGCTTTACAAAAGCAACACATGGAGCTGTGAAGTTTACATTGAAATGATAGAATTAAGAAAAATGCTAAGACATTAAAAATTACTCTAAAATCTTAGAAATAAATCAAAAATACTAGAACAAAACCAGAATAAAAGATTAAAATGCAGAAAGATAAAAAATTACACTCTTGATTAAAATTTAGAATTTAATGGTAAATAATAATTATACTCTAATCAGTGTAGTAATATAGTATGACACTAATATAAGTTATATAGTACATTTTAAAAGATAGATATGTTACAACTACTTCCCATACACATGATAACAAGTATATTGCAACATACTCGTGGTTAGACTAGAGCTCTGGAGGTTGGAAAAGATACAATAAATGTTTTGTTTAGTTCAAATGATGAATGTTCCTCCAGTGTTAACATTGTGGTGTCACAGCCTGGGTTGTAACGTTGTATGTTTCACCTCAGGAATCATCACAGACGAGACAAAACATGGCAGAAAGCACGAGTCCGAAAGGCAGCTCTGGTGACTTTGCTAAAAAAGTCCAAAGGCAGCTGAGCAGAGGGAAGGAAAAGGTAAACACTCTGTAAATCTTGTTTCCCCAAATATAGAGAAAATGCTTTATTACTATGTAACTGCTGCGAGATTCAGCTTCTCCTGTGCTTCTTGTGCAGGTTCTGCAGAGACTGGGGAAGACTGTGGAGACCAGAGACGACCAGTTTGAAAACTGTCTCCACCTGTTTAATGACCAGCAGGTAATCCTCCCTCTGGCTCATAAGTATGGAGTTACCTTTGTTTGTTCATTCAAACAGTGAAAAATGACTTTCACTTCAAAACTTTCCACGGCTGCAGTAACGCGTTTCACTGTGACTGTAAACACTGGGATGATGTATTGACTAAAGGCAGAGAATCAAACATCATAAAAGTATAAAGACCGGCCGTCATGTGCTCCTCTTGTGTGTTTGCAGACGGATGGCAACAGAATATATAAGGACCTGAGGAACTACATCAATGCAGTCAGAGGTGAAACTGCTCTTTGCATGTGAATGCTGCAGAACTGTGGGTTTGTGCCCTCTGCAGGTCTTAAATAGATGATTCTGATTTTTCTCTTTTGTTGTTTACAGACATGCGTGAAGCTTCTCGACGCCTGTCCCAGTCTTTGTTTGATGCTTATGAAACCGGCTGGGCTGGAGAGGAAGATCTGGGATCCATCGTAGAGGTCAGTGGTAAAAAAAAAATAAAAAAATCCAGCTGCAGCTCGACTGCTGCACATCTTCAGTTTTACAAGTGCAAAAGCAGCAGAATTCATGCATCGCCAGGGGAGCGAAACCCCTCATTTCTCCCAGTCTTTATACATAATTAATGCAATATTTATACTGCGGCTTTTAATGAAGGGGGAGGACCTCCTGTGGAACGACTACGAGGTGAAGCTGTTAGACCAGGCCATACGCACCATGGAGTCCTATGTGGGCCAATTCCCTGATGTCAGGGTAAGACAAGATGAATAAGAAAATACAAAGACAGACACAGGGCCTGAGAGAAAACACACACACATGTAGCTCTCACACACACGGATGCTCCCTCATGTGGGATACTGTATGAATTTTGCATGTGGTTCAATCCCAAGGATAAAGTTGCCAAGAGGGGAAGAAAACTGGTGGACTACGACTCTTCCCTCCACCACCTGGAGGCACTGCAGGCTGCTAAGAAGAGGGATGATATCAAGATAAGCAAGGTCATTAAAATAACACACATATCTGTTTTTTAATGTATATTCCCACTGTTATTTGTTTAAAAATATACATTCATGTGAACTTTTTTCACTCCCCAGGCAGAGGAAGAGATGAATGCTGCCAGAAGTGTCTATGAGGGGATCAACAGTGAGCTAAAAGAGGAGCTTCCAGTTCTCTTTGACAGGTCTCAGACAATATTTCTCCTGTCATGACTGAGGTGACTTTATAGTTATTTTTCTGACATTATGTGTCAATGCTTTTCTCCTTTAGCCGTATCGGATGCTATGTGGCTGTCTTCTCAGCTGTGTCAAATTTACGAGATGTCTTCTATAAAGAAATGAGCACGGTATGTTTCCCATCGGTCCTGACACACGTAAAATGTTGACTGTTGTAAAATAGGTTTTTGACCGACCGTCCGTCCATCTCCTCCTCCCTCAGTTCAATCATGATCTACAAAATGTGATAAAAGAGCTGCAGGCTCAGCATCCAGACAAAGCGTTCTCCGTGAGGGGAATTCAGCGGTAAGTTTTTCTTTCTGACTTTAAAGTTTTGAATCCAATTTGCAATTCAAAGAAGTAGTTTGTCACATCTACTTTTGACAACTGAAGCTTCACCAAACCTCACAGATCAAAAAACACTGTGAATTATCCCCCGCAGTCTCGTCTCAGCCTTCTCCCTGAGTATTAAAAGTGGTTTTTTTTCTTCTTTTTTTGCATCTTCAAAAAGCATTTAATTGTGTTTTATAGCAAAACAGATGCATTGTGGGTCCAAAGCTGATATGTTTACTGTTTTTCTTTTCCATATTTTCCTCACTGGTGATGCTTTGGTTGCAAAAAAGTGTTGCTGTTGTTGAACTGAGATGTGCTTATTAATGAGGTGATATCTCTTTATGGGGTTTGAAGTTACAATATTTTTGTGAAATATTTCAGGTATGGCTCTCTGAGGAGACGGACTCTGATGTCTCCTAAGGCCTGGAAAGCCAGTTTTTCTGAGTTTCATAAGAGCTACAGTCCTAAAACTGGACAGCGGTTTAGCTTTAGGTCCCCGGAAAAACCTCGCCACAGCACTCTGTCCAGAGAAAGCAGCACCCTTGCAGTCTCCCCACAGCCGTCATCCCTGGAGGACCCCATGTTCGAGTCCAGGGAACTGGATGCAGAATCGAGCCAGAGTGAGAACCAGAGCAATTCTGCACCTGAAGACGCTGCGGTGGGATCATCGGCTGTGACGGCAGAAGACAGCAATCAGGTTGAAGAGGAGAAAAGCTTGAAGGAAGAGGAGCCTCCTGCAGAATCTGATAACAAAGAAGATGGTGAAAAGGCTCCACCAAGTGAGAGCAGCTCTGAACTGAACGACCCGTCTGATTTAGAGAGCTTGGAGCTGCAGCTGTCTGCAGCAGACAACGGCCCGCTGCACATTGAAGAAACAGACGACAGCCCAACAACACTGGACACTCCCAAACCAAATGGGATGGAGAACGGGGGCGTTTCCGGGTTTAACTCTGAGGCCAAGGGCAGTCCTCACAAGGTCTGTCATTTGATTATCACACAGCTGAAGCACAGTGCTGCAGGCCTTTTTTTAATTTTATCCACACTGTGTCATGCTGTAACTCTCCCTTTTATTTTTCTGTGTCCTATCTAGGATGCTCCTGCAGAAAAAGACGCCTCCCTGGACTCTAAAAGCACAGTGGTTTAAAACCTTTGCTCACAGGTTTGTGTGATTTATCATTAAAAGATGCCACATGGTTTTATTTCTCTTCTTTCTTTGTCTGTTGTTTCTGTGTTTGACTTTTTTTTTCCCCATGAATCTTTCAATGCCAGAACAGAACAGCTCAGAAGAGATTGAAGTCAGCAGCTGCACAAGAGGAAAAAAATGTGGAGACAGCCGCACTGAAGTGTCCAACTGTGGTGTCATGACTGATGTGCTGCTGCTGTTAGTTTTCTTATTTATCTTTTATTGGAATCAACTTCACAGCGATATGGTGTCTCTGGGTAAAACTTTGTAACATAGTTTGTAACAGCCATGTTTCATCTGAACTATCCTTTCAAAAGTAAACCCACCCAGTGCATCATCGTTTTTTATTTACCATATATATATCCATTTTCAAACCAAAGACTTATATTTTTCATAGCCAACATAAATGCAATATACAGGTTTACATTGTGAGAGAATACAATGGCTGACCACAGCATGATCAGAGGCACATTGTGTTGGAGTCTCAGTTTCAAAAGGAACTGAGCTGCACTCCATGTTCATGTTGACCAAATGACTGAAACTTAATCATCTTCATTTAATTTTATGTCTTTTCTTTAACAACTTTGGGTGGGAAGGATTCAGAGGGGATTTATTTTTCAGTCTTGAATTAAATGTAATTATGTCCTATCCTTTCTACTCACAAATCCCTTAATTAGGTGTGCACTGTGAAGATATTCTTCATTTTGTAATTCTGGGAAAAAGAAAACACCTTTTTAAAAAAATTATTGTTTGTACTCAAGTTGAATCTCAATAGTGTGCTTAATTTTAATTAAGTGATGAATATGCACATGCAAGGCTAAGATATTTAGGGATTATTAAGAAAGTTGTACATGATAAATAATAAAATGCAGTTCATTTAAAACCGTGTGTCAGGCGCTCTGTGCTTCTCTGCCAATAGAGGTTTAAGGTGATAGGGGGAAAAAATAGCAAGCTCTCACTCAGCACAGAGTTTGATGCTCTTCAGATGTTTGCAACATAACGTGCCTCGATGTGAACTGTGGGAAAAGGCTGAAGTGTTTGACGTTGTTTTGATGAATCATTGGGGAATAACCTGAGAGATGAGTCATTACTGGAGCAAAAAACAGGAGGTGAGAGCTTCCTGAAATGTGTTGTGGTCAATCAACCCCAGTGTCTCACTTCTCAAACTGTGACAACAAGTGTTTGTATCATTGTCACAGAAACTACTGTGCTGATTTATACGGTTTTATAAATAACATATTTCTGCTTCTCTGTAGACCGTGCAACTGAATGCGTGAACGACAGTAACCACAGACAGCACTGACTTTGGATGACAACTTTCATAAATATTTTGCAGCTCATCTGATTATTCCTCTGTGACGATGTCATCATAATGGCTTTAGGTTTCCACAATTTGTAACAAGCAGGACATTTTACAAAGACAACTCAAAATATTAAGGATAAACATTTTAAAATTTTAAGTTGGGGCATTTAACTCAATTCCTCAAGTTTGCAACTTAAAATGTTTACTTCTGTTAACATACTCCAGTAAAAAGTATTTTTTAATCTCATTGCAAGTTTGAATTTGTGCTTGGATCAATCTACAGAAAGTTTAAGTATCAATAAATAAATACAGTTACTTTGAACCCACTTTGAATCCAGAGAGTTCTTCAATATAACCAAAAAGTAGTTGTTTCCACATAAAAAACAGAAGTTAACTGAATATTTGTATCAACATTCAAGTTAAAAACTGGTTTTAGCTTCAGAACTTTAAATATTTGCTGTGGTTTTTT
>OOFC01001653.1:0-12561 GCA_900323345.1 Pseudochromis fuscus | reverse complement strand
TCTTGCATAATTATAAGTATTTTTACAGTGTTGGACTCCTGCTTAAACAAAAAAAAAAATCGGTTGTGTTTGGGGATTAAAGAATAAATTTAACGACTGGTTTGTCAAAAAAAAGAAGAAGAAAATCAGATTTACATCATATTCCAACAAAGCAGCTCCACCTCTTCTTCCGCCTCCTCCCTGCGCAGTGATACATCGTGCTGATAGACGATCTTCGACGCGCACGAGGGGGAGGGATGGGTGAGGAAAGGGAGGGGCGGAAATCGAGAGCGTGTTCTTCACGACTCACGAGTGCTGGGAGGAAAACTATAACCACGTACTGTATTTCACACTCGTCCACAGAGTTTAGGTTTCAAACTTTAAATAGCAGCGTGCGTTTGTTTTCCACACCGTTAAAGTTAGTTTAGTCTAATTAGAACCGGTTGGGTGACGCGCTCCTCTCCGCTCCTCTCCTCTCCTCCCAGGTAAGATCACAGTCACACAGCTGAGATGAACAATGACTGGTTGATTAGTTGCTGTGAGGAGACGCTCGGTAACTTTCCCAGAAAATTTTGTTTTTTTGTTGTTGTTTTGTTGTTGTTTTGACCTGTTTGTGTCACTCACAGTGGACGTGGGGTTTTGGGGTTTTTCCCTGTAAAACTTCCAGCAGTTTAAACTAACAGCACAAAGAAGCAGTCAGCTGTATGTGGGAAACAAAGCAGGAAAGACGTGTTTATTTCAGTGTTGAAATACAACAACATGCAGAGCCGCTTCAAACGTGTTGCTTCATCTTTATTGAGGAAATAGCAGCGAGGTGTCTTTGTTTATTTGTTTGTCTTCACAGTCTGTTTGTGTGTTTGTTTCAGGTTGACACTGAGAATAAACCGCAACCATGAACAGTAAGTTAAAGTTGTAATAAAAAAAACTTATTCATATTGTGGAAATGCTGGGCTGTGACACTTTGATTTATCCTTTTAATTTATCTTTCTGCTGCAGTTACCACAGAATGTAAAAGTACATTTACTCCAGTACTGTACTTGAGTAACCAAGAAGTTTGTCTTTTAATACTACTAAATACTTCCACGTAAGAAAAGGGAATAAAAAACAAAACAAACCCGAAAACATAATGGTTCTTAACTATGAGACTTTCCTATTTTAGTAAATATCTTTGACTTTAGGACTAAGCAACAACATCAGTGTTCTGTGGGACACTGTTTCATTGTTAGACTATTATTTTATAATGAAAATACATCAGTTGCATCCCTGTGTTTACATGTATCTGAAAGCTATAGTTACCAGTTAGATTACAGTCAGTGCTGACTTACAAAATGTCCATGATGAGCTTATAAAATGTGTATTTTTTATAGATTAATCTACCCAACAGCATAAAGAAATCAAATTTAACTTCACCAACATTAAGATGTGTTGTAAATAATAATTTAGTGTATGATAAACCGCTCAGACTGAGGCCATTCTGCTGCCTGTTTAATACTTTTGATACATTAAATTGATTTTTCTGATCGAGGCTCCAGGTAACAGTTTAAATAACTTTAAATGCAGTGAAAAAAAGTTCTTTACAATAACCTAGAGCTCAAGGTAACATCTCTAAGTGTCTTGTTTTGTCCAACCTGCAGTCCTCAACTACAACAATGAATTTATTTGGATGGAAAGCCAAGAAAAGCAGAACACTGTCACATTAAGTTAAAGAATTGTTTTTTTTGTCTAACATATGACCCCAAATAGTTACCAATTACATTTCTGTCAGTCAGCTAATCAATCGTTGCAGGCGTTTGTCTATAATTTTTCTACTTTTCTAGTTTAAGTGCAGGACATTTACAGATACTGTTTGTAGGTCATAGTGTGTTATTTCCACTGTTTTGTTGTTTGATTGAAACCGTTGCATCACCGGATATTCAGAAATAAATAAGAGGCTATCAGGTTTGTTTCGGCCCGGCCCATAATAATCAGATTACTGTGTCCCAACACTTAATATTCCTCCTCAGCCAGCAGCTCTGCTGTTACACAAGTTGGTCCTAGCAGACTGTGTGCTGAAGATAGAGCACTGTGACATTTTTAACATGCTTTTTTATCTCCCAGATACAGATATGGAGGGTTTGACGACGGTGGTCACACATACAAACCACACCACGCCACACGGTGGGTACATTGTTATTTAGATACGTTATAAAGGACTTGGAGTTTGAAAGCTGAGTTGCAGTCAAGAAATATTCAGATTTATTTTTTCAGTTTGTGCTCTTTTGCTAACACTTGTTTTTCTTTCCAGCCCCGGATGAAGGGCTTTTAACAACACTCCCCACACAGGCGGCCACCACCATCATTCAGGGTGACTCCTACACTGTTTGTTTTTCATGGCGTCTATTACACAGTAGTTAAACATGGCACCGTTTACTTCCTCTCACATGCATGAAAAGGACAATCACCCGACCTTTTGTATTCTCCATATTACCTGTCATCTAAAAACCAGTCTGACTTGTTCAAATTCTCCCCTCAGTGGTAACAACAGAGGCCCCCTCAGGTCCAGACTCTGCAGTTGTTGCAGGTAACGGTTTGTAGTACGATCTGAGTTTGTTCTTGCTACGTCATGAAGTTGTAAATGTTTCCTAAATTTGCCTTTTTTTTTTTTGCAGTGGTTATTGTTCTCATCCTGCTGACCGTAGCTGCTTTGGGCTTCCTGCTTTACCGGTATCTCTGCCATAACAAAGGAGACTACAGGACGACAGGGGAGCCGGCTCCAGGAGAGGACCTCGACGACGAGTACAGTCACCAGACCGCCAGCGAAAAGAAGGAATACTTTATATGAACCTGGTGAAGGACTTGCAGGCAGTGAGTGGGGCTTAAGAGACACAAAAAAAAGGATGTGTGGAAGAATGATAACAAATAAGACAGTGTTTTGAGGGAAGTTTGTTACTGGCTGCACACAGGAAAGAAATTGTGTTTAAGTTATTGTCCTAAGAAACACAAGTGAAACCAAAGATAAGACTGTAGGAGTGAGTATTGACGGACAAGAAGCAGGTGAAGGACAACAGGTGTGTGCAGATTAGCAGAGCATGGTGCGAAACAGGTGGTGGGATTCTTCAAATGTCTACAGTCACTGTTACAGGATCAGAAAATAATACGACAATCAAAATGTCAGATTAGCTCGTCTGCTGCACTATTTATCAGCCACGCTTCTCTCTCGAAGTATTTGAAGTATGTTCTTTAACTCAGACACACGGTTCCCACAACAAACCTTGTACAAGACGTGTTCTGGTGCTGTTGTCAGCTGTTACTTTTTATACTTTTAAAAGTTTTTCTATGCAGTTCTTTTGTCAACTTTTAAATGCAGGACAGTTCATTGTTATTTGTTGTATTTAGTTTGTGTAATTCCCTGCCATACATGGTTACTGGTGACTTCCTTTATTGGTCATAAATATAAAAGGTAATAAAACTTGTTTTTGGACTAGTGTCACTGGAGTGTGTCAGTAACAGTTTGTTTAATGTGTTGTGTAATAAGGATGTGTGATCATCTTTGCTGCCCCCAGACTGACTGTGGAAACATTGCAGTAGGAATTCAAATGTCATATTACAAAACATGCTGCACATTACACTGAGAGTTTGTTAGAAAATGATTACAACCCAAAAAATAAAAAATAAAATCACATACAACCATGTTAGCTGACTGCAAGTAGGGAAACCTGTTTGGACGAGTACAATGATAAAACTGTAATTTACAATAAAGTTACAATAAACAAAACACAGTCTCATGACAGTACTGAATTAAATATCTGCTCTCTTACTAAAAAAAACAAACAAATAAAAAGGAAAAACTTGCCACGTTTCAAATTTCCAAAATAACCTTTATTCTAAACTTACATTTTAAATTTTAATTTTAGTATAAAAAAGTTAAGTGCACCTAAGTTCTTTTTTTTCAAAGCATTCCATCTTTGACATGTCTCAGCAAACTGTAGTGACACTCATCTCCTTTAGTAATCTTAAAAGATAGAATGTGTACCAAAGTCCGTCACATCACTTTAGTACATACATCTATTTTACAAAATATTGTAAAGAGAATCCCTGAACTATAAATGTCCATAATCCTTCAACAAAGAGTGATCCATTTTGCTGGCTGTGGTTGGCATAGCATCTACTGGTTTACAGTACTTCATATTGCTGGGACAAAGCCACCATTATGCTGCTTTACAAACAATCAGAGCAGAGATGAATAAAAAGAAAGAAAAAAAAAAACCATTTGTTTGAATTACAGTTTTGATAGCTGTGGCCTTTTTTCCCAGTAAAGCTGCATGAAGTGACAGCGTGAGTGGGATTAAATGAACACTGAGGCTTTAAAAAAAACCAACAACACTTGAGTGTCACGTCAGGTAAAGTACACCTCGTGTAGGAGCTGCACAGATGAAGGTTCATCAGATAAATGAAGCAGGTTTCCAGATGCATGGTCTTTCTGCGTAACACTGAAATCACTAAACAAAGGTCGACGGCAACAGCCTTTGTTTTCTGGTGGCCACAGCTGTTAAAACTTGATATATGGTATGTCGGATACCCAGTGACACATCAACGCTCAACACCAAAAATGAAGAATATCTACAAATATTAGTTGATGGTATCCATAGTGATGACTTACCTAGTTTCAGATCCTTTATTTGCCAGATATTTTAATATGTAAAGGTCTAAACAAGTTTGATCAACAGCACAAAAATAAACAGTTATGCTGACAGTCATATAGCCTCTTTGCAAAAGGTTTGCATACACATGCAGGCTACCCAACAACACAACACATCTCGACATTTTACCAGACGGGATGAATTTTTAAAATCTAAAAATGTTCAAAAATGTCACAGCTTTTGTTTAAAAACACATGAAAACAGAATTTTTCTTTTCTTTAAAAAAAGAGAGTAGCCCCTTGTCTGCAACTTCTCAGTTGTTTTGCTTAGCAGTGCATTTCAGATAAAAAGTATTTGAGTCAAATCTTTTACATAGCAAAGGTGCAAAAGTATGTAGCAACTTAAAAGATGCAGCAGACCCACAAAAAGTGACACCAACACGTTACCTAAGACTCGCAGGCATGTCGGGCTGAAGGTTCAAGGGACCAACAGTGTCACAACGTGTTCAAGGATATGTTTGCTTTTAAATTGTGACGTTTGAATTTTTAAAATTTCAAGTCACAACCAAACATAAGTGCATTGTCGACCAGATCTTTGGTACAACCAGCTCATTGGTTATACTAACAAATCTATTAACCTAACTACGCTTGTAAATCACTTGAATGTGGACGAGGGATGAAGGAAAAGAAGAAACACTGAAATATTTGATGAAGTCTCCTCAACCTTGTTGGAAATGTTGTGTAGATACTAATGCTATCACAAAAGATGACATTTTCTATGGTGGATTTGAAAGAATTTGTTTGATACTTAATTATACTGTGTGAAAGGGAAACAACAAGGGAGGGTAGTTCTTGAAACACGCACAGTAAAACATTTAGTGTATAAACTCTGGGTATCCGACTGTGAAATAGAAACAGGAGACAAAAAAAGCTAAAATGTTACACCAACCACCCCTTCCCATTCATCTTACTATTTGGATTTACTTTAAATTTCTTTCCTTTAAGTTTACTGAAGTTAATTTGCTTGAATGTAGGGCTATCCCCAGTGCTCTTTGGCACTTCACTATGTTCATCTACAAGTTGCCCAACAAGGTACAGTAAACCACTTTAGATATTGCGTTAAATCTTTTCTTGAATTTTTTTTTGTTGCTTTAATTGAATTTATTTAATTTACAAGTGATTTTTATAGAACAATCTGTCAGATTGACAGTTTACTGTGCAACAAATTTGCCGTGGTATTTTGGATACTGTGCAAAAAAGACAAGACAATTCTAGCTAGAAGCATCCAGGATGCGGATTTTTTTTTTTTTAATAGTTGAGATGTAATTTCTCATAATCATCATACTGGTATTTACATGGAACTATTACACACCTATTAATTAAACTACACTAAAAGTTTTCAAAAAAGACAAGTGGAGATTTCTTTTTTTTTTTGCGTACTGCAACTTTGTAACTGCGTTTCACTTTCACCATAAAGCAGCTAAACTATAGAATGCGGGTCTGGTATTTCAACATTTCATTTACGTAGTTTTACAGAAATACAAGAACATCTCAGTGTAATTTGTGACCATTCGATCAAAGGAGACCAGGTCTCTAGAACAAATACAGACGCCTGAAAGAAGTCCAATCTGGAATGACCAAAGAGGTTTGACCCAATAAAGAATTTTGGAATGGATTCTACAACGTTGAAACTTTTGCATGTGTCCTCTCCAGGCAGTGGCATTTATCATTTGATCTCTAGGTCAGAAGTGGAGTACTGTACCTTTCACAAGGGCTCTAAAATATTACATTCCGTTAGGTGATATCAGTATTGTGGCATGGCCAAGCAGCCTGAAGAGGGAGGCGTATGGGACAGGGGAAGAACTGGGGCATCATCTGGGATGGGGATGCCGTTTAGGCATGAAGAAGGTGTTGAGGAGTTGCTGTTACCAGATGGTATAACCTCCACTGGATCCACCCAGGAAGAAGTTATTCTTGCGCTGTGTCATTACAACGTTGGCACCCTGCATGGCAGCCAGCTGAGCTGCGTTGGGGGGGTGTCCAGGAGGTGGGGGCTAGTGAAAGGAAGAAACAAACACAGGTTGGAGAGTTGATAAAAAAGGCAACTCAGCAACATCCTACCAGCCACTGATGTAACTTACTGACTGGATACTCACTGGGATGGAAACACTGCTGCCGGCTGTGAAACGAGCGCCAGCATCAAAGCCGCCTTCCACCATCACTGTTGACCCATGCGGATAAACGGCCCCCATGGGATAGTAAGCCATGGGGACATTCTGACCCACTGGCCCAACTGTCATAGGTGCCTGCATGGGCATAAACATCTGAGCACCAGGGTAGTGAGAGGACATCTGAGGCACCTGACCAGGCACCTGAGGTGGAAGCACATATCTGGGCTGGTATATCTGCAGACACAGAGAGGGACAGACACATTTAAACCCATTTACACTACTACTGTGTGTATTAACTGTGCTCTCTTGTGTATGTATGGATGCAATAGTTACCTCAGAATATGCAGGTGGTGTGTCTGTGTAAGGAGGTGCCTGAGGAGACATTTGCATAGCAGGAGGGTATACAGGTGCAGTGCTCTGCTGAGGGTACACAGCCTGCTGTGGATATGAACCTGCAAAACAACATTTCACTTTAAAGCTTTAGTCCTCAGTGACTGACACAGATATCCCAGGTTAAGTGAGTGACGACGTGTTTGAGCAGTAAAGAAAAAAATGTTTCACTTTGAAACAACAGCAAAATATTTGACAGAGGCCAAGAAAAAATGTTCTGTCACAGTTTTAGCAGTAATGGAAAATGTTATATTAAAATAGGGAGAGCAGTGGACAAACAGTGGTGTTTATGAGGTGAAAGGTTGTGTCTGCTCCAGTGGCGCACCTGGAGAGGGCCTATAAACAGCTCGAAGTAAAATTTAATATAATAAAGAAATACACTACTCCAAAAAACTGTAAAATTTAAGTTTAAATTTGTCATTTCAACTTGAAGAATTGTTTCATTAGGTCCTGGGTACAAAACAAATGACAATATGCTTAAAAAAAAATCCAGATCAGAATCAAAATTTTGGATAATTATATAATTTTCTGTTGATTGTCTAATTGATTAATTTGTTGATCAACAGAAAATGAGTCTATTTAGTTAGTATTTAATTTTTTTTAAGGAAAAATGGGCTAATCAAATGATAATTACTGGTTTCTTTGTCTTCTCATAAGACAAAACAAAACCTGAGGGCCTGATCATGGGCTCCGGGATCTTGCTGATCTTCTACAGACCAAACAATCAATCCATGTTCAAATCAATAGATTAATCTATAATTAAAATTGGAGAAGCCAATACGGCTAAAGCGAATGGATGCATCAGAACGAACCTGAGCATGTTCAAAAAAAAGAAATAAAACAACGTGTACACCAGGACATATTTGAAGATACAGTGTGCAAATTCTATTAAAAATGACTGATGCGGATTTACAGGTTGATGGTGGGTCTTACAAAATAAGAAGAGAACAGTACACCGAGACAGTGCAGTCATGTCAGCTTTCCCTTTAAAATCGGTCTGTATTGAGAGATGTTAGCTCCCTGGAAAATATGTGACCTGGCCACTAATGTTATAAGAATATATAGTGACAGTAAATTTAGCCATCTATTATTTATAGTAACTGTATTTGATAATAATCTGGACGCTTTGGTTCAGAGTGTGTGCTGCACTGTTACCCTGAAAGCGTCAGTTTATTGTTATGTACGTAGCTAAACGTGAAGTCCGCTTCAGATAGCCATAACGACAGCTCTCCATTTCTGCTTATACCGTCAGCGTCGTACAACGAACAGCTGACTAAATACACAAACGGGGTCTGGAGAAATACCTTTGTTGTTCATTGTTGTGGACTGATCCGGAGACGGAGGAATATCAAATTGAACGGAGCTCTGCGTATCTTGTCACGGCCTTATTACAGGTTACGGCTTCACACAATCGTCCACTTCCTTGTTTTTTAGCTTCTTGTTGTTGTGGAAGTGGTGGCGTCACCCGTTCGCTCTGCGGTGCGACGTACGTACGTGATGCGAACGTGCGCGCCCCCTACTGGTAGAAACGGAGGCGCGTTCCAGAGTGAAGCAGGGTGAACTATTAACTCCTAAAAAAGACAAAACAAAAAGAGGAGCAGGTATTACATTATCTGGATCTTTATTATCTTGTAATACATTTTTAAAATCTCATATTGGGTTGATGTGGCGCTAGCATTGAACCTACATGAATATTTTAAAATTATATTTTATTCAGTCATCAAAAAGCACAGTTGAGAATAAAATACAACTACAAAGTATCAAGTAGCATAAAATGGTAATGCTTGTATTTAATACTGAATCAGTCCAATGCAATTTGTATTTGACAAAAGATTTAAATGTACAACAAATAATGAACTACCAACTAAATCACCCACTGCTTCTTCCATTTGCACATGAAAATTATTATTACAATGTTAAACTGACTCTTAAGGAGATAGTAAAAACAAACATATATATCACATTAAGGAAAAAAACAAGTCCTTAAATTACTCCAGAGATGTATTAAAGTTGTGTAGTATTGGATAGTAGTGAACTCATATACTTATTAATTAATTTGATTATTAATCTCAATTAAGCAATGACTCAAATCTGTGTTGACTGATCAAGAAGAAAGCATTAATATTTGATTTTTGTGCCTGATTAATTACTTTAGCTATTATTCAGTTATCAGAATAGGTCATTTGATGTGAATCTGTTTATTAATCAACTAGATGTGGCAGTATTGAGCTCCATGCTATACCTACATTTATTTATGTATTTACTACTACATGACAAGGACGTTTTCAAAATAGTATGACTGCACAGTTCTGTGTTTGACAAAAACACAATAAAATCTGGAATGTAAATTAAAGAGTGCAGTCTGGCCATAATGATTATTCATGAAACTACATTATTTTTTAAATTGCTGTCCTGAATAACTGATGATAATCAATTAGAATATATTCACCCAGTTAGAAATACCTACAGAAAGAAAATCATTACAAAAATCACAATACTTCAGAGAATAGACAAGAATTGATTAGAAAAATAAAGTATCAAACGTTTCAATCTGAAAATAAATATGCATAAATAGCACAGTATTGAACGATTGCCTTTATTTGCGATATTGCGCAGATTGAGGTTGTCATTATTATTGTTATTACAGCTGTTCAATGAACAAATGCATTAGTAAGTGAGCCCAGATGTGACACTATTACACCAAAAGTTCAAAGTTGGGTTTATTGTCATATGTCATAAACACAGGGCCATGATGAAATAAGTACATTTAGAAAAATGTATTTATAAAATAAAATAAGTAAAACTATTGTATTTGTATCTGTATATATGATATAAGAGAGAATTTCAGCACAGGGTGATCCATAAATGTGACAACGACAACACCAACAACAACATGGAGCTATAATACACACAAACTCTCTTGCAAGCACAATCATTGGTTTAGGAAAATACTTCTGTTTGTTTTAATGTATTTATTACTCATTTATAGAACAGCAAAGCAAACTATCCACTGCTACTGTCAAGTAAATCCACAGCGGTTTATTGAGGAGACTATTGGTTCAGCAGTACAGTGTTTTATCTGTGACTTCAGTCTATGGAGCTGGGCTGTTATTGGAGGTACGTCCCCTTTAAGAGAACCATGGCACCTCTCAAGTCGAGGCAGACATTTTTCAATGCAAGATTTTTTCTTGCATAAATTATGTTCATGACGTAGTGCAAAAGGCCAATTTTGTGGCAATTTTGTCCGACTTTACAGCTCTAATAGGATTTTGTGAGACACGTCAAGGATTTTTGTCTATCTGAACTGTTGCAGAAGGGGCATCGTCATTAAATATTAAGAGAGAGGAGATCCTAACATTGCAACCCTCCTTATCAATGCAAATACCTCTTTTGTGTGCAGTCACAGCGCCTGTCTGGGAGCTGAGATGAATTTTTAATTATGTGTGACTGAAACAAACTGTGACAAGGACCTTTTTAACAGCGGGGGATTACAGGAAATAAGCTGCATTTACGCGGTAAGTTGAGTATAATAACCGGACTGTATTGTGGCTCGCTGTTCGCGCATAGCAGCGAAATGGCGAGAGGAAATGAGTTTTGGTTAATATGCAATGTTCGTAATTAGCATAATTTATATATTTATGATAAAGAGAGGGAAATACATAATATTCGGTCTCTAAGGCACGGGTCGAGATGATTTCTGTCGCCGGTGCTCGGTGCTCGCTGCTTGTCCTGAAAAGTGGCCGACGCGGCGAGACTTTTATTGGGCAGGATGGGGGTGGGGAGCCCATCAACACCCGCTGAAGTTTTGACAGATCCTCATTTCTAACGGGGGCATTGCAGCAGAGACCGCATCATGTGGAGTCTTCTGCAACCTGTGATGAATGTGTAACAGCTTTATTTCCGCGATCAGCGTGTGTGATCACGTTTTCTGCAGCTTAAGTGCAACACAGTATGGCCTGTTTATAGGCCCCTCCAAATAGTCTGGTCCTGCAATGACAGAAATAGCCATGAATTTAAAAAACACACGCACACTGTCCTCTGTTTAACCGGGATTTGTCCTCAAAGTGCAGATACTATGATCTAACAGGGGGTTACCATTAAGAAACCTGATCAGGCTGCAAAGGGTGTTATAAAGTCTGGGGACAATAGTTTGTTTAATTAGTGTTTGTTTACCCAGAATGCCAGGAAGACAGTGACTGTGGTGGTGCAGCGAGCCATGAACTCCCAGGATCTGCCTGCCAAAGATGCCCCACTCACTGTCAACGAGCAGGTAACACTCACCTGTTTGTTAAGGAACAATAAAGAGTCTCCTTTTCCAACTATAAAGACAGCGAGCCTTGCCAAACATTGATTAGTTGTGTTGCTCTTTGCTCCTGTCACCCTCCATGTGCCAACATACCACATCATATTGGAATGACTACCTGCCACACAGCAGTGCATTGAGATCAGGACCCTCCTGTTTTTGTGTTTTATGGCCTAATAATACCTGCTGCTCTGTGCTTGTGAGGGTAACCGGTCTTTAAACTGTCATGCTTAATAATTAATTGTGGTTTTCTCTCTCTAGTAACATTCTGTGTAGACATAGTCAGCAAACAAAAAGCAATGCACTTCACAGATGCACAGCGGCAAGCTTGAAGAAAGCATTGCTTGAGCTGCTTGTTGGCTGATGCTCTTATCATTGTTTTGGTGTACTCATGCTCTTTTCATTTGTGTCTCTTTTTTTGTTTTGTTTTGTTTTGTTTTGTTTTGGGTCATTGTGTCCTAACATGTGCTCGGCTTCTCTGTTCTCCTTAGCCATTCACTGTCTGACTGCAGAAGTCTTTTTTCAGCCATTTAAATCCTGCACTTTGAAATTCCCTGCCAAAGACAACCAGGTATGCATCCTCCTCTCTCTTCCTGCATTGTGTCCTTGCACCTTGTCCTCCAGCCCAGGTTGTCTTGCTGCCTCTCTGCTAGGTCTTTCATTATTGCATACCATTAATCATCAGTTAAGTCAATATCGGGTTTACTTAGAGATGGAGAAATACTAAATTTAGGCTCTTTTTTGACCCTTTTTGAGTTTTATGACACAATTAAAGATCATTTATACATTTAATTTTTTAATACAACCTCAAACAAAAGAAGAAGACATTTTTTTGACATCTCTGATTTTATTCCTGATCACTGCGCAGGTCATTGTGATGTCTGGTCATGAGACTATTCGTGTGCTAGAGGTGGAGGTCGATGCGTCTCTGCCATCATCAGTACCCGATGGGAAGAGCGAAGGCAAAGCTGAGGAGGGAGTGGCTCAGGCCGCAGAGCAGCCCGATGCCAGCAGCACCCAGGACAGCCCCGTGGTGCCCCAGAGCACCGGGGGAGTAGGTAAATCATACGAGATGATGATGGGTGGCAGTCGACTTATTA
>OOFC01001652.1:0-13679 GCA_900323345.1 Pseudochromis fuscus | reverse complement strand
ACCGCTGGCAGGCCTCGGCGCTCATTTCACGCACGTTATCGCCACACTAGCTAGGTTGAAAAAGGAGGTCGCTGGGTGCACAACAATATAACTGCTGAGTGATGAGGTTTCCTCCGAGTCACACTGGTGTGTACGACTCCCGGCAATTTGGTTTGTTTGTGGAAATCAATGAGTCATCTGCAGTTTTGTTTCTAGTCAAGCAGCGGCAGCAGGAGGAGGAGGAGGAGGGGGAGGAGCTTCATAAATGAATCATCAGGATTTATTTTTTGTTTCTGGAAGCCACCTAATTTCAAAAGAGGCACTGGAATATAGAGAATTTACACTGGTGCACGACGCCAAAATGTAGTAAATGATAACTGAACAATTCATTAGGACACAAAAACAGAAAGATCACACGCTGAAAGGTTATCTCTTCCAGAAAGTGTGCTTGCAGACATTTACAGAGCCTTGAGGAGAAAATGAACTTCAAATTAAAATGTCTATTTGATGCATTATCCTAATAGGGACGGATGGGAAAAGAGAACTCTATGGTGCTCTCATCCTTCAGCCTGAGGGGACAGACTTGGAGAGTTGTCATTACCAACTTAGCCCATCAAGATGAGCCTGTTGGGAGGTGGATTCACAGAGATTGTCTGCTGTTTTGACAGGTGTCTGTGCTGGTTAATTTATCAGGCAATTACAGAATAAATGGAGCTATCTTTACATGGGAAACATGATTGATCCTGTTGGAAATTACACAATTTCTTTTTTTTTTTTTTAGAGTTTTGGGTAGTGAAAGGGAGACAACCTGCAGTAACTGTAGTTCGGTGTAAACGATAAGTGCCTGACGATTTTATCTCTCAGAAAACGTTGTGTTCATTTCTGAGACAGCTTGGCTTCTTAAGCAAAAACACTTTTACATCTCACCCAATAGATTAGCAGCACAGATGATAAACGATAAACCGCTGCACCACTGTGCAGGCAAACACTGTACGAGAAAGATAAATATTGTCTCAATTAATTGACTAATTGTTTGCATAAATTACCATCTTGGAAGTCTGGATTATTGTAAACAACAGTCCACAAGCCAAAGATATTCACTTTATTATCACACAAGGAAAATGAAAGCAACAAATTCTACAAATTTAATGAGGATTTTTGTTAAGTTTTCCAAATTGTAATTCTCAAATAACTCATTTCAGCTCTTGGTTTAAGAAGAATTCATATTGTCTGTGTATTTTACAGTGTGTGCATCACAGCCGTTATCGATGGGCCAGACAGCAGACGGGCAGGCAGCCTTTATGCAGCCTATATAAAGTGTGACCCAGGAGCCAGAGCTTTCTGTAAGTGTGCCAACGTGGACGTGCTTCCAGCAATAGTCATGCTTCTGCCAGCTGCATCATCTGTGCCTGCACAAAAGCATGCCCTTTGAAAAGCGCTCAACACACACAAAAGCAGTGATGCGTGGTGCACATGCCTCAGTGTGCAAACGTGCATGCCCACATTACTCTTTATACAACTTCAGACACCCAATAAAACTGAAACATTTCACAATCGGGAGATTACATTTGGTTTGTATTGAGAGGGATTTATCATTCTGTGTTGTTTTTTTGTTTTTTTTACTACTGTTGAATCATTTTCTTATTTAGATTCAATTCAAATCTTGCACAAATATTCAAAACAGAAGCGAAATACTGAGGCTGGTTATAGAAAGATTTGAGGTGAAATCTAAATACGCAGCAGCAGACTGAAGCAGAAGCAACGGAGCTCATCTGTCCTCTAGCAAAAGACTCACTGTGAGTCATACCAAGTGCACACATCACTGTAGAGACACTCAATTATGATTCAAATCTCCATAACGGGGCAATAAAGCCATTTGTCATGTGACCATCTGCAGTGCATCTCCTCTGATTCTGCCTGAATGTAGTTAGCCCCTGTGAAAGTGCAAAGAGTGGAACGTGTGGATTTATTAGTGTCGGTCTCAGACTGTAATCACCACAGAATCAGTGCTGTGCCGATAGATTAATTTCATTTTCTGTGAATGTTCCTTAGCCTCTGAGAATCTCTGGGAGCTCAGAAACAAAAGCGTGCCCCGCAGCCGTCTTTGTTTTACTTTTTCCTCCTCAGATTTAAAACAATGTGTGAAGGGAGAGAGCAACACCAGTTTAGTCCCAGCACCGTAATTATCGCCTGCTTTCGTCTCCCAGGGATGTTCACGGACAAGGGCCTCATAACAGGTGACAGAATGCCTGCCAGCCGCCCCCAGTTCCCCGCCCCCACCCCAGAATGGTGACTATTATAAACCAAAAACGTATGCTCTCAATATATATGCAAATGATGCTTGGTCCCAAGGTGAAGTTCGCAGAGCAGCAACGCCGCTTGCCTCTGTTTTGCTCATTTGCAAAAATGTTGAGAGTAACAAAGACCACAGGAAATTGAAAAATTGTTACTAAGTATTAGAAAAAGCAATCATTTTCCCCAGGCAGCCTAATCCTGTGGAAATTGATCTCACCTCTCTCCCTGACATGCACTAGTAGGAAAAACACATAAGAGGAAAATGCCCGTCTCAGTGTTGCCTTGTAGAAAATTTGTTTGGTTGCAGATTTCTTTTATTTTTATTTATTTTTAATAAAACCGCACCGTGCTGTGGTGTCAGGAGCCGGTATCTTTGTTTGTCCCCTTGGCTGCAAACAGGTGTAGTGAATGTTCAAAAGGAAAAATTAGTAACTGGTGTGTAATTGTTTTGTAGACGTTTTGCTGCTGCTGCTGCTGCTGCTGCTGCTGCTGCACAGTGATCTGACTGCTGGGCTGCTCCATCCATGCTGCATGCATGCAAATCTGTCCATTTGTTGTCTAATTTTAAAGAGGCTGATACCATCTCTCTAATGCATTTGCTCTTCCTTTGCGTGGAAGTACAAATTGGAAACGACAGTCTATTACCCACTGCTCTGACCTTCCTGATGGAACATAATGTGAAAAGACCTACAATACCTTTATTTGAGGGAGGGAGGGCGAGGACACAGTGGTGATTAATTAACCCAATTAATTTAGACTAAAGATTATCTGAACAATTATTTCTCGATAAATCAGAGCAAGGTGTGATGATGACTATTGTAGTTAATGTTTAATTACAGCATTAGAAAATGAAAGTGCTTTGCTGGGAACACACTTTTGTTGAACGTCTTTGGCTGTGAATGAAGTTATTATAGCACTCTATTGAAAGAAAAAACCTTGAAGACCTCTTCCTTAGAAAATCTATTCCTGGTTAAAGGAAGAGGAGAATATATTTTTACACTTTAGTACCATACCACATGTCTGCCATGAATGTATTACCAGTAAGGAGCAAACTTAGCTTAGCATAAAGACAGGAACAAACTGCTAGCTTGTTTGTAGGAAAGCACCAAATAATTTACTGGAGTCTCTGCTGACTGTCTGACTAAGGAAGCCCAAAAAGGACATGATTAAATACATTTTATTTTCTGTTTTTCCATGATAAAAAGTTAACTTCAATGTTTTTTTGAGAAAATGAAGGATCATTTATCTTGTTTTCAAAAATACACTAAAATTAATTCATTTTGACGGCAAAACGGAGAGAAGTTTTTTAATTTAATCATGTCCTATTAGAGCTCCTGTATCTTACAAATGGTTCAGACCAAGTAATAGTCTCACATTTTTGTACAGATTAAACATAAAGCAGGATAACTGTTCAGGATTTGTTACCTTGCTGTAGAGCCAGGTTAGATGTTTCCCCCTTGTTTCCAGACATCATGTTAAGCTAAGTCTGCCAGTGGTGTTGAAAAACATACTTTTTACTTTTTATTTTATTTTTTAATGAATTACTCATTACATATTTCTGATTAAAAAATGATTACTCCTGCACACCTGTAGGTCTCATCTTCTGTCACAACAAGTTATCCACCTTCAGTTAGTTACTACAACTAGCTGACACCAGTCTGTTAAAAACTGTATGAAAAAAATTCTCGTAGCCAATGGGGCTCAAAAATTATGCAGAAGTGTGAAAAAAAACCCTGCAATACCACTGATGGCCACTAGAAGCTGGCTCCAAAAAACTCTGCCTCCAATTCAAAAATCCTAATTTTCAATCATGAAATACTCAGACAATACATTTTTCCACAAGTCATTCTCGTGTCATTAGCTGGTGGTTCATCTGAAAATAAAAAAACAGAACTAAGTAGATACCAGGCTTCAAAAAGAAGAAGACTCAGGGGTGTGGTTAGGTTGAGTGACAGGTCAGGTCTCCAGTGATTGACAGGTGGTTTAGAGGCTCATCCTCTGGTGAGTCTCATACACATTGGACAGTGTCCTCAGGTTCAAGGGTCAGACCCACCTCCTCACTCCTCCCTTCATATCCAAATATGGTCACTTATGGATCCAACATGGCAACGTTCAAATGCCAAACACCTGGTTTCAAAATGTCAGATGATGTCACCATCTATGGGATCTGTTCTTTCCCTTTAAAATTTTGTTTGTTGCTACCATGTACTAGTGACACTAATCCTTGATCTTAGCACATGAAGTGTTTTAAGATTACTGTTGCAAATCAGTTCAATATAAATAAAGTTGAACTGAACTGAACTGAACCTTATTATCTGTGGTACCTTCATATTTACTGTAAAGACATGAGGGGGGGTTAACTCTCAGTAAAAAAAAAACCCACAGCCTAATTTTAAACTAAAAGGTGGATGAACACCTATTTCTTTCAATCCAAATGTTTACAACTGTAAAACACATTTCAATATGGCTCTCTACTTGTGGGAGCACAAAGGAAGAAGAAGTAGCTGACACATTTGTTCTTGGTGGCAGACACAGGAGCTCCTCACTGAGGACGATAGTGGGGAGCTGGTAGAGATTTCATATGGTTTATTGCTCCCACTTTCACCAGGATTATTTATTGAACTGCCAGCGTGGCCCCTGCTCTCCACAGCCACCCAGTGCCTCTGTGCCCCCCTCAGTATGATGGAGGAATTCATGCCACATGAACAGCATACTGAGCTCGAGTTTAAGTGTTATTAAGAAGCATCACTCATGCATAGGATACTATTTACAGTAATACATTCACACATGCTGCGACTTCCTATGACGGCTCTTGAAGGAAAAATGATGATAGATTGTGTGCAGGGTGTGAGGCTATGAGAGAGAGCAGGGAGGAGACAGAGGAGGCGGGGGGACGACTGGGTTTCAAGTATTCCACAGGCTAAATGAAGAACAAACATGCACCATACAAGACAGTGAAGGAGAAAAGATTATCATCTGGAGATGAAAGGCAGAGAGAGAGGGAGAGAGATTCATTCACTGCCACACAGCTGTCTTATTTGCAAGGTGTTGAGAAACCACTTTTTTTTCTCCAAGAGGATGAAAAGATTCTTCTGAAGCCAAAAGGGTCTGCTATCATTTTTGGGCAGCTTGAGCGGTAGAGATGTTATTAGCATAAATTATCTCCCCCACCAAAGAGATACGAACATGCTAGCTCCTTTCTGCTTTTCACACTTAATTGCCCTATTTACTGAACAGTTGCCCATGGACAACAAATGCACACACGCTCCGAGATGCATACAGGACAACAGGCAGACACAAGCCAAATAGGGCATGAGTGATACACTGAACTATCTGCCAAACAGCATTAGATACAGCGTGACTGGGGAGGCAGTTAAGGTCCATTCAGACTTCATGTTGGACCAGAAATCCACAGTGCAATGTTAAATACTGGATTCATAACCTTCTTCGCTGAGCCATGTCTCATCAGCGTCTGTGTAAAAAGGTTTTTTAGTGTCAAATACATGCACGACGGCTGTCACAAGATGATGAAACAAAAAAACAACCATAAGAGGCATTTTATACTGAAATAAAAACTTGTTGCATCTAAAAATGAATTAATATTCTATTTTAAACTTCTTAATCATCACAGCTCTCGCCCTTTTAAAGAGCACAACAGTCTCCTACTGTGGCAGCTTAAAAAAGCCTCCCTGAAATGACCCAGTAAGCAAGAGAGAGGTGAATTATAGATGGCTGCGCTTAATGGACTCTTAGCTTCTCTTCACCTAGAACCAACGAGCTCAGAGTGTTTTTATGTAAGCAGCGCCTGCTATGAGATGCTCATGTTTCAGGGCTTTTTGCTGTAGAGTTCCCGTTAAAATCATTCTGTCTTTTGTAAATCTGTAAGTAAGCTGAAAGTCAAATGATTAAACAGAGGTTTTGCATGTGTGTGCAAATCGAGGAAATAAAGTGACCTGTAGATGGGCTAATTGTGAGCGGTGTCTCTTGTGGAGCAGCGTGAAGGAACAAATCAACCACCCTGACTTCATTCATTTGGTCGTCCAGGTCATCTCCACAAGCCTGGAGGGCCATACACGATGTTAATGAGGCTGATTGTATCACAGCCTCCTCCTCCTCCTCCTCCTCCTCACCCCCCATCTGACCAGCCCCAGCTCTGCAGAGTAAAAACCATTCCTCCAGCCCGAGGGGGGCAGTCACTATGGTAACGTCCTGAGGCAGTGACCACATGTCAGTGGGAGTCTGGGGGCCATAAGTGGACCAGGCTCTGGCATTAAGAGAAGGATGAGGAGGAGGAGGAGGAGGAGGAGGAGGAAAAAGGCGTAAAGTTGCTACTGCTGGATACAAGTAGCCTGTTTCCTTTTGTTGGTCACATTTCACCTCTAACCTGTAGCTGACTTGTTGCTCTCATTCTTTATTTTCACTGAAAAATTCATACGGGATGAAACGCTGCGATAATTAATTAGCGGATTATTTTAATGTCATGCAGGAGAACAGCTTGAGCACAGAATATTTAATGTAATCTTACTGTAAACATGCTGCCGCCAGTTACAGGTGGTTTCCTTCATTACGGCAAATTTCTATCACACAGGAACCGGATGTTATACACAGTATATATTACTTGTTTTACTTTTAAGTGAAATTCAGTTCATGTAACTGTGACATATTGTTGCACTGGAGGACGAAACAATTTCAACAGAAAAATAATGAATAAATATCTTTGAGCTGTGGAACAAGACATTAGAAGACGTCTCTGAGAAGTCATGGTGGATTTATTTTATTTTACTGACAGGTCCTTTTATTAAAAAATAATCAGCAAATTAATAAATGATAAAAATAACTGTTATCCTTCACTGGATCTTGTCCTTTCCTTCTATCACCACCAAACTTGTAAAGCGTGAACGTGCCATGCTTATACTTTAAAGAGGTAAAGTGTCCGTGCTCCGCTGCACAAAGAGCAGAATAATGAGAGGCTCTGCCCGAGGTGAGCTGCAGTTCAGCAGCAGACACTGCAGGTTTGAGGAGCTGCTGGAAAAGGTCGATATGAGTCAAGGAGGGTTCATTGTTCATTTAACCTCTCTGCTCGGTGGAATAAAACCTGAGGAATAACTAAGACTTCCCTTTTTTTCTCACAGAAGAAATCCTGATCTTTGCAACGAACCAAATGCAACAAGAGAAAAGGTGCGATTAGATGATTAGAGTCTCATACAGTTAAATATCCCTCATGAGTGTTTATCAAAAACATATTTCACCAGAAAAACAAAAACTCCAAAGACAATGGTTCGTCCGCTGACCTTTCTCGTCCTTGCCTCTGCTCTGTATTCGCTTGGCTCGGTGACAGCGACGTGAACTCGTCCTGTAATGTACAATCACATATGTGTGATAAATCCTGACCGCTCTGATTTAACACCGTCCCCTCTCGACTCCCGCCGCGTCCGAGCTGCAGGGTCACCGTTAGTGGCGGGGATGATTTAGAGCGACCCGGGTGAGAGGGCACACCTAAACGTCTGAGGAAATCTATGGCACCTTAAAACCACTTTCAAGCACAATTTCAGGAGCCTGATCAGCATGGAAAATGCAAAATATATGAAATCAGTCAAAAGGCTTATGTCAAGGTTGAAGGACCTTTGGATTTTTTTTTTTTTGAAGAGGATCTACAAATAGTATGATAATTTTTAATATATTTCACTGGGAGCAGCTTCTGTTGATATTGGACTGACTTCTAATAATAAATAAATAAAGACATTATCAATTAAAATATCTAACAGTACTCCTACCTAGAGTGTATAACAACGAGGTAAAAATGTTATAATTGAAATCTGACAGTCAATTTATTAATTAAGACCATTACTTAGCAAATACACTCTGATTAGCTTCTAAAATGTGAATATTTGTTTGTTATTGGACTGTAATTTAAATATCTTGGACACAATCTGAAGACATCACCCTGGTTTTGAGGGGCCCGATATTCAGTATTACTTCTTTTTCTAATATTTCACCAATGAAACCATCAAAGAAAACTGTCTGTAAGTGCGACCACATGTTACCAAGATCAATATTAGAAAAAATGATCATCAATATCACGACTGCTCAACACAACCACAGAAATGAAAAAGCAACAATGAAGCAGAGCACACAAACAGGTCTGCACTACTTTCTGATATTATGTATAAAAAGAGAGGCACTGGTTTTCCTTAAGTATAAAATAATAATTAATCAAACAAGTGATGTGTTTCCTGTTGACAGTGAATCAAACAGGTGTAAGGTTTCTGTTTCACTTCAACATTTCACAGTTTTCCTTCAGAAACCATCACGAGATTGTGTTTTTCTGTGTAAATATTTTACTCTAATAAAAAAAAAACACGGTGCATAATGCAGCATAAAAATCACAGAGTGAGCTAATCTATTTGCACAAATACAAACCAACCCAGAGATATGTGGCCAATTTACTAAGCATGGATCTAATTCTAGATTTCACCCTAATCAAAAAAGATGTAATTAATTAATCAGATAATTCACTGCCACGCATGGCAGGGCACACATCTGTGCAGTGGTAATGGGGAGGGAGAGAGACGAGCTGAGCAGTGCAGCACTAGTGCTTCTTGCAGCCGACTCGTCAGCAGTGCTGGAATCCAGTGCAGCTTTAAAAAAAAAAAGAAAAAGAGGTCCAGCGCTCCCAGACGCTCTGATAACCTCTCCTGCACTGTATGTGTGCTCTCAGCATGTGAGTACAGTGCAGTGTGTCGAAGGGATGCAAAGATCTGAGACTGTTTGAGGTAACAGGGATGACATGAGGGAGGCAGCGCCTGTACAAGACAAACATAAACTGTGCCACTTCATCTGAAAACAATGGGGGACAGGACACTGAGTGTGCTCTCATCCACATCTCCATTGTCTGCCCTCCTCTTTTACTCCTCCTCCGAGCATGGAGCATAAGCGGGGTGAAAGAGGGAGGGGAGGAGGAGGAGGGGGAGCAGCAGTGGGGGCAGTGGGGGTCTGGCTGTGTTCTTTCTCCTCTGTCTGTGTGCGAATGCACAGACGGTTCAGTAGTAATTTGATGTGTGTCCCCGGGGACATTTGATGGATTAAAGCTAAGCAGCTCCATTTCGCAGCACCACCTGATCTTCCACTGCCTGTGCCCCATATAAAGGCTGGCGTGATTGCTGATCTCAGCTAGTCTGACAGTCTCTCTCTCTCCCTCCTCTCTCTGTCTGTCTCCATCTCTTCTCTTCCTCACTGGTCCCTTAAGCCTGCTGCATCACAGGAGCTATCCAGTGCTGAACAGGATCGCTTTTATTTTTTATTTTTTTATTTTTCTGGGGGAAGCTGGGGGAGCCAGAGAGTATCACACAGCATTGCCGTCAGCCTTGTTCTCCACTGGTTTCCATTTTCTTTCTTATCTTATGTTTTTGGCCGTTGTCTTCATACTAACCACAAGGATTACCGTCAAGCCAGCTCCGCTTGTGTGCTTCCTCAGAGGGTCTTTCATTTTCTCTCATGCGTTTTTCTCAGCTCTGTGTTTTTATCCATTGAAACATGCCCCGCTCATTTTTGGTGAAGAAGATCAAGCTTGATGATTTCTCTTCGTCCAATGTGGCCACCTCCAATCATCATCACCACCTGGACGACTCGTTCACTTTTGCACGCTCCATCACAGACTCGGTGACCAGCCTTGGGGTTCGTCTCAGTGAGAATGGTGAGTTAACATGCCTCCAGTCTGAGTCGCTCTAGTTAAAGATGTGCTAGCACTCCCGCCTGTAAACAGCTCCGGTGCTGATTTCAGCATGCCTGACATTTCCACACTTAGCACAGATGGCATCCTCTTTTGTTTTTTTTAATGTCGGTTGAGATTTTCCCTTGCGTCAGCCAATAACATGCCCGTAGTGTGTAAATTAATGTGAGATGTGACATGCAGCCAGCTGATTTTTGCACCAATATCCTAAATAATCCTCTCCAGAGGCACCCCACCCCCATCACTGTGCTCCCAGACTTTTGTTTTTTGACTCCAGTGAAGGACAGACACAATTCAGGTCACAGCTACGGATTAGTTTATGTAAATAGGGAACAAAACGTGTGTCTAATCAGGAGAAGCTCCAGTTACGTATTTGTATGACTGCACCAACCCTGTGGTGGCTGAACACACACAGGCTGACGATATCTGGTCATCATGTGGACTAAAAAATTCATGAATATGAGAGATGAGTATCGGATGATACATTTGTCCTTAGCTGTTATTGTCCTTGAGTTCCCATCACGGTCCGATCCTCCCTTGCCCCCCTCTTCCCATCCAAATGGAGCATGCACAGTCTCCCCACCCCCATCGCTCCACCACATCTTTCTCTTCCTTCCGGGCATTTGAAAACTAGCAGGGGTTAGAGTTTCAGCCGTGCAGGCCTATCGCCGCCACAAGAGACATCAACACACTGTACAGTAGAGCCAGCAGGGAGGTGGGGAGCTCGGCCGAACGGGGATAGTAAAGGAAAGGAGAAAAAGGAGACAAAAATGCTGGGGGCAGCAATGAGGCTGATCACGTGACACGAGGTTGTACAGTAAACATGAAGAAAGGCACATAGCTGCACTGTGGTCAACACGCTGACCGGCCACGCTAAGCTCCAGTCAGAGGCGAGAGGCGACCTTCACTTTCACAGTCTGCTTTAAGCTCGTCGCTTCCATTTTGTGGCCACGTTTGCAGGGCCATATGTGAGTCTTTGTTGTGATTTCTTAGGATGTTTTTTTCACAGTGAGAGAGGCTCCACAGTCCACGGCTGAACGCTGTGATAATACCCACCTGTTATTCAACTGTGTCAATAACAAGGTTAAATTTAGAGAAGCAGGATTAGTGGATTTTACAAAAATTATTCTTGTGGCAAAAGAGACTGAACTGGTTTTTGAAACTAAAAATAACTAACTGCTTCAAGACTAAAGATTTGTGGTGGAAAAAAAAATAAATGTATTTTTTCTACATTCAACAACCACATGTTGTAGCTTGTACTAATAGTCATTTCATTGCTGCTGCAGGATTTTATATGATTATTTAAGAATCTATTAGTGTTTTTGTCACTCTCTATTGTTCCTGAATCTATTGTTCAACACCGTGAAAAATAAGCATAATATTAAAAAGAAAGAAAAGAACAAGAAAGCACTACACTGAGGTTGACAAAAGGCATTTAATTTGAACAAAAGAACGGCCCCTTTCATGCTGAGTCAAAAAAAAGATAAAATAAAAGAAATCTCAGTGAGGCTGAAACACCTAACATCAGCACTTCTGCCGTGCCAGGAGATTTTCTTTCCCCCCATTGTGGAGACATTTGACTTGAGTGTCTGTCGAACAACAAAGAGGGGTGGCTGAGAGGGTCCAATAATTACATGCTTGCTTTGCATTACAGAAATGAGCCTATGAGCTGTAAAGGCTAATACAGTGCGAGCCCTAACTGATGAGCTCCGTGTCTGACCTTGTGTAATTGAAACATAGTAAACAACTCTGCTCCCACCGATACAGCAGAGGATGATTGTGTTGATGAAAAAAAAAAGATTTCATCAAAATAAAGGCAAAAGGTCCTTCAGCTGTATCGATGACAGTTTATGATGAGGCTGGAAAACAGGTGGGTTGTAGAAGCAGCAGCAGTTTACATTTAACTGTAAATGTAAGAAGCTTTTTTCTTAAAGACAAAGAAAAACTATTTACTCTTTTAATTTCTTTTTTTTTTGTGAGAGTCAGTGATCCTCCCTCTTGGACAAACACCATCTGTGTAGCTTAAAACAGTGGAGCCACGCAGTGCAGCATAATAATGTGTGCACAGCCCTGGTGTTTCCCTGTCCCCGGGTGTCATGGTCATGTCTTTGACAAAGTGGGTGTGTGAACTGAAACCCTTGGGAAAGGAGACGCTGTAGTAAGAGAGCACTTCAACTGATTTCTTAATGGCTTGTTTCTTGAAGGCACTTCAGCGTGCTCGCCGCTGCAGACAGGTCACCCTCTTCACAAACAATGTGTATGATGCCACGTCTCGCATTATCAGTCCTCCAGCACACCGGGCTCAATAAACTGTTATTGTGTGTCGCAGACACTTGATCTGTTCCTGGCATTATTTCTATCTTCTCCAGCACTCCACTGTTCTAACAGCTGCACTATTTTACAGATGATGGCCTATTGATCAGTTCAAAACTTTGAATTTCATTAAAAAGCAGTCAATACCTAATTTCCACTGCTTGCTGCACACAATGCTTAGGAATGGCTTTTTTCTGCAGTTATGCACTATTTGTCTCAGGACAGGAATTTCACCACATTTTTTTTATATTTGCACTCTTATGTTTATAGAATATCAACCCCAGAGGTAAAATGCAGTTAGTATGAATTCAGCTTCACAGATTTACAGCAAAAGAATATATCGAGTTGTGTTCGGAGGTATTTAGCTGCCAGCAAGCCTTTTAGCTCCTCTGGCACTGAGCTGCTTTGGAGGGAAAGAAAAGACATGAATGATGCCAGCAAAAATATATCTCTCTGAAATCATGTTCTGCAAAGTTGGGGACATTTAAATCACTGGTGGTGCTTTGTGCTTTGCTGCATCATGTTTAAACCTGCTTGAAGAAGTAGCATAAAATCCTACAGGATGTAAGCAGCTATCTAACAAGTTAATCTGGTCCAAAACTAAAAGCAGACTGTGGATTTGATTGCAGCATAAATATATTTGGAAAAAATAAGTTTTTGGTTCAAAATTGGAGCTGAGACATGATTCTGTGTTTAACTTAATAACAGAACTCGCCCTCGCTGAGAAATGAGGTCTAATCAATGAGCTTAGTGTATTTAAGAGGAGCTTTCATATGCATCTTGCTACACAGGAGACTTCTTTGATGAGCTATTATCCAGCGCCCATCCTCATTGTAAAATTGCAACCCTCCTAAACGCAGCTGAGCACGTCATGTTTCACTGTATCACTGATCTATTGTGTGTACAACCTGGGAAAAATGCAATTAGCTCCGTGCTGCCACTCAGTCTTTCACCATTTCACAAAGGGCAATCATCCAACATTATAATCATGTAATCACCAGCATGTCACTGTGTCCTTATCCATCACAACCCCTGGCCAACTGTGTTTGCGTGTGTCTCTTACCCAGGATACATCCAGGATTACATCACGCCATCTGTATACCAGGGGGAGAAGAAGATGGAGCACAAGCTGGCTTCGCCGGTGTCGGACCCCCTGTACACCCAGGTGAGCAGCGGAGGGGAGTACTGCGACCCCGACCTGAAGCACCCCGACAGCCCCCAGTCTGGCATGACAGCCAGCGGCTTCTACACTGGTGAATCGGAGGCCCTGGCCGAGGGTTACACCATGGATGCCTTCTTCATCTCTGACGGGCGCTCGAGGCGGAAGGGAGAAGGGGAGAGTCGCGGAGGAGGCTCGAGAAGC
>OOFC01001649.1:1494-12715 GCA_900323345.1 Pseudochromis fuscus | reverse complement strand
AACATAAACTAAGAAAGGTTAAGATAAACTAAGACAAGATAAGATAAGATAAGATAAACTAAGATAAGTTCAGATAAACTAAGATAAGTTAAAATAAGATAAGATAAACTAAGATAAGATAAGATAAGATAAGATAAGATAAGACTAAGATAACTTAAGTTAAGATAAACTAAGATAAGATAAACTAAGATAAGATAAACTAAGGTAAGATAAACTAAGGTAAGGTAAGATAAGATAAACTAAGATAACTTAAGTTAAGATAAACTAAGATAAGATAAACTAAGATAAGATAAATAAGATAAGATAAGATAAACTTAAGATAAGATAAGATAAACTAAGATAAGATAAGATAAGATAAGATAAACTAAGGTAAGATAAGATAAACTAAGATAACTTAAGTTAAGATAAACTAAGATAAGATAAACTAAGATAAGATAAACTAAGGTAAGATAAGATAAGATAAGATAAACTAAGGTAAGATAAGATAAACTAAGATAACTTAAGTTAAGATAAACTAAGATAAGATAAACTAAGATAAGATAAACTAAGGTAAGATAAGATAAGATAAGATAAACTAAGATAAGTTAAGATAAACTAAGATAAGATAAGATAAACTAAGGTAAGATAAGATAAACTAAGATAACTTAAGTTAAGATAAACTAAGATAAGACAATATAAGATAAGATGATGTGAGATAGAGCTTTAGTAATCCTGAAGGAAATTATTTTGTTAGTATATTACAAACATCAACTCCTAGCATGCAAAAAAAAGAAATATAAAAGATAAAAAATGTCCAAGGGTTCAAAACAAAGCACCATATAAAACCTTATATATGACACAGTATTTCAAACATGATGTAGAACTGTAACATGTCTGCACATCATCTACCCAATGGACTTCCTGTGTTCGTGCACATTTTCCTGAGCTATAAGGGATTTATTACACCCACATCTTCAACATGGTGATGTTTGAATGTGACCTTCAAATAAAGTACCCTGGCTGCTGGATGTCTTGTGTGCAGCCTCCCTGAACATCCGACCACTTGTATTTATTTCTTGTTGTATGGGTTTTTTGTTGTATTATTTTCTTGTTGTATCTTGTGGATTTGAAGAAATTTGTCACATCCTCATTTATGCACCTCAGTAGTTTTCATATCCTCTGTTCCTCTGTCCATACATCCTGAATTACAATTCATGCTTTTCAATATTATGTTGATGTTCAAGGACTGTCCTACACTTTATAATATACCATCAGTGGCACCACACTACTTCATGGTCATCACACATGTCTATTCACTACATGTCAGTGATTTTTTTAGCTATTAATTATTATATTTTGTGTTTTTAAATTGTTTTTTCTTTTTATCATTTGGTTCCCTTTCAGATTATTTCTTCAATAACTATATCTTAACCATTAGAAATGAAGCCAAAATCATGAAAATGTCATTTTGATTGTTTAGTTGAAACAAGCAGCAACACAAGCACTTACAAAGTCGAAGCAAAACATAATTTTACCATAACTACTTGCAAGTGAAAACAACTGAAAATGTGACTTATTATTTCCCAAACTGTTAGACTTTGACATTTTAGTAGCAGTCACTCTCTTCTGAACCTTTTCATTTTTGATTTAGTTAAACAGCGATTTTTATTATTAATCCTGAGTGATCGCACCATTAACCTCGTGGCAGTGGGCTGCAGTGAGCCAGCCACACCTGCAAACAATCTCACTGTGTGAAACATTATCTTGGCACTGTGTTGACTTTGTAACCACTACTGAGATCTTTTTGTACTTTAAATAACGTGCATTAGAAAAACACGGCAAACACACACATGCTAGGTGTGCAGCGTGCTGGTTCGGGAGTGTTTGGGAGGTCTGCGGATCCCGGTGTCGGTGCGCCGTGGTGTCCTGGCAGCCACATTTACAGGCCTCGTGCTTCACGTCTTGTCGAGCTAAGGAGTCATGGGTGAATTAAAAAGTCGAGTTTACACAAGTGGCAAAAATGCTTCTCATTATGCATTTAAACCATCACATTAGCTTTGTTTGCTCAAACTCTACCTCAGGTGACATCAGACAATTAACTGTCGGAGATGAGTCTTAGCCGTCGCTGACTTTCATCAACCTCGACTGGCTTTTTTTTTTGTCTTTGACGCTAATAAGGTTTCCATCCTGAAGACGTCCCTTTATTTCTCTGTAATTGGGTGTAGTCATCAAGGTCATCCATTCATTCCTATTCTCTAATTGGGTGTGTTTTTCATGAACAGACTCGACAAAGTGAGCGAATAACAACCCACCTTACAGACCCGTGTTCAAATATTTAATCTTTATCAGGAGCTAGAGAAGCTGCTGGGGGTTAACGTAAACCAGACTGCAGTTAATCTCTGCTCGAGTCAGCCCTTATTACAAGGCAACAGGGGAGAGATGCAGCAGACCCGAGCCCCAGATTGCAGCCCTGTCGTCTACACATGCTTGATGTGGGAACATTGATACTGACAGGGACATATATTGTTACTGCTGAAATGGCTACGTTGCACAGACTACCTTTTGTTTTTGTGTTGTGTCGTTTTCTTCAGAAAGCAAAATGCCTTGGAGAAATGAGGCCAGTAATAACCTGTAGGTGATGGCTGTTTTTCATTTATATCATCTGCTTTGCACATATTTTCCATTAACAACAGGGCGCTGGAATGTGAAGTACCAATGATATTTGCAGTAATATAATGTACATTTGTCGCGTTTGTACACAATGTACACATCTTCATCACAGTCATTTACAAGTCACTTGATTATTTATTGTAAAATCACAGACACTGTGATTCCTGATGATACTTTAAAAAATGTGGCACTGTGCACAGTGTATTCATTACACTGTACATCCTCAACATATATATTTTTTAAATTGTCTTTTAAATTGTGGCAGAAGCTTATATTTCATTAGCTTGCATGACAGAGAGAGCAGCAAAGAAAAGTTGTATTTCCTTCTAGTTTTTATTAGAGCCTGCTTGGACCACTGTATGGAAACAGTGAGTCGGGTTATTGGTGACTTTATAAAACTATATTATTCACAAGCAAAAAAAAACATTTTTATTATTTTAATAGAAAGTAAGTGGAGGGAAATGTTTCAAATCTTGGGAAATAAATTAGCTTTCTTGCTTACACAGATTGATACCGTCAAGCCAGTACAGTAAATATGAAGCTTTTTTTTTTTACGTGTCTTAATCAGAAATCCCTGAACAGACTTTATTCTTATTGGAAAGCACCTTATAACATTTGTTTTGAAAAGTGCTCTGTAAATAAAGTTTATTATTATCATTATTACTACTATTATTATTTTAGCACAAACAGGCTACACAGCTAGCATAGCTCTATTGGAGTTATTGTTACATCACCAGTTTGTGCGCTCAAGCCAGGAGTTTAGCATTTGAACACCACCATGTTGACTGTTTGGAGGCACAAGTGACCAGATTTTGACTACAAAGGGACGAGTGTCCAGTGTGTATTAGACTCGACCTTGAAGCTGGTCTGAAACAAAACTCTCCCATATTGTCAATCAGGTCAGCAACATCATTGGTTCCCAACAAACTCAAATCTCTGAACTGTTTAACTGCTCTGGGATCAGTAAAGCCCAGTGGTGGACAGTAACAGAGTACATTTACTTGAGTACTGCACTTAAGTACATTTTTTTGAGTATCTGTACTTTACTTGAGTATTTGTTTTTTTGGAAAATTTGACTTTCACTCCGCTACATTTCAAAGGCAAATATTGTACTTTGCATTTAACTACATTCCTAGGAAGTGTGTCGTTACTTACTTTATATACAGTCTATGCTGGCGATGTGTTTCAGGCAGTTTGTCCAGGTAGAGTTACTGTCGCGCATGCACAAATCGGCAGGAAGTGACCGGCAGCGAACCGAACAATAAAGCGGGAAGACAGGAAACAGCACGGTTTTTTCAGTTTTTTTAAACACTAAGCAGCATGTTAGCTCTCGATGGGAAATCTGAAAACAAAAAAGCAAGACCAAATAGTCAACCAACAAAGTATTACGCACACTCTGCAGGAAGGAGTTTTCTTTTCATCGAAGCACTTTCAGTTTAAAATACCACATTAACAGGAAGCAGACGTTAGTTGGGGATTGACTCAGGCACTGAGAACAATACAGCAATGTACTGATATTAGAAAATGTCCTTTTACTTTGTACTTTTGAATATTTAAGTATTTTTAAATGCATGTACTTTTGAATATTTAATTATTTTTAAAAGTAAGTACTTTAGTACTTTAACTTGAGTAACATTTTGACCAAGTAACTTATTTGTAGTTGAGTAAGATTTGAGCATGAGTACTTTGTCCACCACTAGGAAAGCCACCCTGAGCACAGAGCACCCCTCTCACCCCCTTGATCACTCCTTCCAGTTACTGCCATCAGGAAGATGTTACAAAGTCCCACTGGCCCACAAAAACCTCTACAAAAAATCTTTTATTCCCACTGCAATAAGCACCCTGAATAAAAGAAAATAAGACACTGAGTGCTACATTTTATTTATTTATGTAATTTTTATCGGCTGCTGCTTCTTTTTCACTTTTCTTTTAGACATCTTTGCGAACTTGTGGTTTATGTTTTTTTATTGTGGAGCCCGTCAAAGAATAAACAATAAAGTCTATCTATCTATCTATCTATCTATCTATCTATCTATCTATCTATTGGCCTGTCAATCAAACTAACCACAGCCCTACACACTCCACTTTTTAAAGCCTGATATCTAGTTATAAGTTGTTTTTTTTTATTTTGGAGCCAGCATCTATTGCCCTTTTTTGCCCTTTTTTCGCTTCGTCCATTTCTAAGAATCTCCCTTCAATCGCTCCCCATATAAAAGACATGAGAGTGCTAGGACTCTACCGCTAAGAGCTATATTTCACGCTTCAAGTGTAAAAAAGTGCACCATACCGGAAAACATATTTTACAAATTACGTCCAGTGAAATTGAGTCAAATAGGTAGTTTATTGCCAGTGTGGCAGCAGAAATGCCTATTTAAAGTGTCCACGCCCTTTCTGCCCTCCTCCCATGGAAAAGAGGGAAGTGTGCCATCCGTTTACTGGAAGAGCCAGCCGACCATGTGGAAAGTCTGCTTCAGAGGGGCATTCTTTCAAAGTGCGTACACTCCTCCTGTTGCATGTGTCTGAACGTGGGTGTTTCTGTGGATGTTTGGAGGGAAAACCTTTCTTTGTTGAGTCACCCGCCCGTGGATTTTAAACCAAACAGGATTTTTTTTTTTTTTTTTTTTTTACGGCTTCATCATTTTGACTGTGAGGAGAGTGGCAGTAATACATGAACTCAACCACCAAAAAAACAGCCGTCGGTGTTAACTTTGCAATTTGTAAATTCAATAAAGCCAGTAAAAGGTTGTGTGTAAAACCCCAGGTCTCCTGCTAATGGTGCGATATTAGGAAATAGATGGAAGTAACATTATAATCATACACAGAACTGGAGGTTGCTTTTACTGGAAAGCAACTTACGTGTCAATTCAACAACAAGGCGAGTCAAAGGAGGATTAAGTTTTATAAAGTGTGTTAAATTCAGCAGCTGGAAGGATACAGCTGCGTGACACAGAAACAAACATGGAGTTTATTTTTCATTACCTGCTTTGAATTGATGCAGTGTGTGTGTGTGTTTGCAGTAAATTCAGATGGAGAGATGCAGGTGTTTATGAAGAATTTATTATGTCAACTGTCACTTTAAGGATTTAAGAAATAAGCACATTGTTTATAACTTTGTGCACGAGCATCACCTGGTATTTTCTTTATAATATCTCCACATATAAGAATCTGACAATTTTCAGCATAAGTACAACAACCAGTGTAACATATCCACAGTCACATTATATTAACTACTGAATAATAATAGTTATAAACATGTGAAATATATATAGTTTAAGGGTTTTTTTGACACCTAACAGCAGAATGAACCAACAAGAGTTTGTATTTAATACCTAGAAATATATACCGACACATTAAGGAGTTTATTATATGATTAAAAGGTCTCTAGACTAAACCTAGAGATGTGTGTTTGTCTAATAAATACAATGTTTTTTAAATCTGATTTTTTTCTTTTTGCATATATCGCAGTATGCTGACTTTATAAAGGATTTATTTACATAATCATGTGTTCGGGTCATGATGTGTGAAGGACCCTGCGCTGAAAAACCATCTGCTTTAAATGGCGTCTATAAATATCTCTGTGCTGAATGGTATTTGAAGTGAGTGGTTGGTTTGAGATAAAAATCAAAGCTTGATTTCAGTGGGATGTGTATTTAATGTGCCGTTACCATCTGAAAAGAAATGATGTCGATAACAACAAAAACATGTGATGAGTCTTTTTTTTTTTAAGCAGAATAACGACAGACTGAGATCTTTTACCTTTTTGTAAGTTCACCATTGACATTCAGGCAGAAATCAGAGGATTGTCCAGACTCTCCTTGTTTCCAATAGACTGAGAGGAGCTCCTGCTATAACCACACACCCCAGAGGATCTTTTTAGATTGATTTCGCGAAGTGTCGAGGGGTTTGTATTCAGATGTTAATGCGTGGAGATGGAAGCTGCACAAAGTGGATATTGCAGGAAAATGTGAAAAGTGGTTTTACATGGAGTTAATGATTGCACGACCGAGCTCTGTGTAAAAATAAATTACGAATTCAGTCTGTGAGCTCCTATACCACATGTGTATAGGGTGATTTAATATGAAAGTTAAATAAATGTAAATTAGCTTTTCATTTTGATAACTTCAATCTGTTTCTAGTGGTATGATTTTAGATATAATTTCCATCTGTTTCAAAACACTTATAAGGTTAAAACAGAAATAATACCTAAACTCTGCACTATGCGACTGAACTTGAGAAACAGCTTTATCAAAAATGAGCTTTTGAGGCACAGGTAGGACCATGTGTACTTTACTGACCAGCTGCTAGCACATAAACAAAACCATGACCTGCAGCAGCTATAACAAGGTCCAAGCTCCACCATGCATTAAAGCTAAAGTCTCAGTGGTGCACACTAAACACTCCCACACAACTCACACCCTGAAATATATTTGCCAAAACAATTCAAACCTGAAGCTACATCCCTCCTCAGATGAAGAAGATGTTTCATCTCATCATCGAGTAAAAACACTCACAGTTTGTGATCTTTGGTTTTGGTTTGTCCGTGCAGTTTAATATTAGCTCACATTAAAAACAGACTCACACAGGAATGTATTATATGACACTTCAGCAAGTACACCTGGTCAGTCTAATTTCATGATGAAAATATGATTTATTGAAAAATATTACACACAAGCACTTAAGTTTTCACTATTGTCGGTGTAAATGATTTAACTTGTACAGTAACTTTGTAGATCACATTTTAGCCGATGAGCTTCAGAGTAAATGTTTTTCTGTTATTTCTGTTCTGAGTCTGACACACGCTCACACAAAGCAAAAAAAAAAAAAAACACAGACACGAGCACAAAACCTGACATTTGGTCAGACGGTGCAAAAGTTCACTTTAAATACTCGATAGGGTCTTTCTTTACAACTCGACGTTTACGGATGTATCCACTTTTCTCCAGTACTGAACTCATTGGGAATTTTCTTTAATTACAAATGTTATGTATTTTTCTGTGGGAGATTATGTCAGAAAAATGATTTTCTAAATGCTGTTTTGGCTGTTTACAGGCTTAACGATGATTTAAACTAATCGGCACCGCAGACCGTGCAAAGTGCAAAAGGTTGTGCAAATACTTGATTTTGACTGTCTCTGCGTGGGTGTGCGTTTGTGTGTGTGTGTGTGTGCGTGTGTGTGTGTGTGTGTGTGAGACAGATAGAGATAGGGAACCGGTTGAGTGGCTGGTGGGTGTGTTGGGGTGTGACCCTGGTGACTCAGCCACCAGCAATGTTCTTCCTCAAGGTGAATGAGTCACAGCCTCCCTCTCCTCCGTGGGGAGACGTCTCTTTCCAACGGAAACCTGCTTCTCCTACAAATATCTGCCTTCAGTACAAACCTTCATACCTTCACTACAAAAAGCAGAACTTTTGAAACGACGCATCGCAGAGTTGAAAATAAATCTGTTTTAGGAAGTCGCCATTGATGATTTCTGTCTGTCACAGCTGCAGATTATTTGTGTGGTTGGACTTATTTGCATTTTCTTTGCATAACTGAACGACCTAAAACCTAAAAGGTGCAGTCACCTGTCTTCAAAAGCCAACAGAAGCACCAACATCCGCTGAATTTGAAGACTTATTTTCCATCTTAAATCATCATTTTACTGCATTAGTATGAACAAACATTATGCTGTGGATAAGCTTCACCTTCTCCTCTTCAAAAGGGAAAACCCACTTTAGGTTTGTTTACCGCCACATTCCTGACCATCTCACTGAGAAAAAAAAAAAAATCAGAACCTCTGACTCACAATGTTTTTCTTTTTGAGGGAAATTAAGACTTTGGCTCGCCTCGGTTTTCTCCATTTCTTCTACCTCACCTCACCTCTCGCCAGTTTTAACCCCCTCTCTTCTTTCTTTTCCATCTAGTTTTTCACCTCTCCGTTTTTGCCGTCTTTCATCAGCATCCTCCCGCCGTTAAACCGTCCGCACGCTCTGCCTCTTGAGCTCAGGCCGGCTACTCACAAAGTAAAATGGAAATTCGGACTGAAAGCCACTAGAACTGTAAATACTTTGATATGAGAGCGGTTATCGTGGTTGAAGAGTCCTCATCTGCTCTGAATAAATCCAACCCTGAAGGCCAGAACTGAGACCACTCAAAGTTTTTCATTTGGGCCAGGTATTGTACTGGGAGTAAACTGTTTTTTTTTTTTAGGGTTGTATAGAAAAAAAACCTCTATTTGTATTTGTTTGCAGCCGAAGCTCCATTTAGAGCAGGATGTATGTTTCAACACGTCGCTCGGCTGTTGCTGCAGCGACTAAATGAGCCACTTGTTGAGAGTACCACAATGCTGCTCTGAGAAACGCAGGAGAGAGGGCAAACAAAGACCAGCATGGAGCAGACCTGGTTTTCTGGGGGACTCATTTGGCAAAGAGGTCACACAGGAGGTCAGGGTGATCGATGGGCTGGTGGCGTCCCTTTGTCTCTAATGGCCTGAAGGAAGGAGACGAGGAGGAGGAGGAGGAGGAGGAGAGGCACAGATCGATGGAAAAAAAACAAATTAATGGGACACGACCTGTTTCTTCTAATCACTTGAAACTGATTTTAATTCTTGTGTGATAAATTTAAACTCTGATACGGCAGCTCTGGTATTTTGTTGAAAAAGTGTCGAACTTATCAACACATTTCATTCATGTAGTTTCAGCATCACTGACTCATCTGCAGCTTCCTCACGCTCCACGCTGTGTTCACCGTTTAGAGGACGTCCACAGCGCGCTTTGTGTATTTCATCTGAGGCGATTGGAAATGACCAGACTGTCTGATGTCGCTCCAGGATTTAAGTCACAACACAATTTGACTGACCGAGAATCACAGAGCTACATCGGGCGTCCTTACGTTGCATATGTGAGCCAGAGAGAGCGGCTAACAGCGCTGGGTTTACCTTATATGGGGTTTATCATCATCTAACATCTTTAAAAAAAAAAAAAGTTAATGAACTAAATATAAAAATAGAAATTGAGGAAGAGCAGAAGAAGGGAGTGAGGAGACAAAAAATGGATCGACTGATTAATCGAGGCAGTTATTAGAAAAACAAAACAGCACGCGGCCCGACGATCCGTCTGCCCTGCAGCCGCTGCACATTTCACAGCATCTCTTATCTTAAACTCCTGTCATTTGGGTCGCATGTGGCTGTGGCTGCACGAGAGTTTTCACTCACTTCCCTGTCAACTGTCATTAAAGTATTTTTAATAGGATTTTTTTCGGCGGTGCTTCTTATGCTTTTTTTCTTGGCACCTGAAATAATGGCAGCTACAGCCACTTAGGCAGATAATGACGGCTCTTGTGGTTTTAACTGCACGGGCCTGTGGCAGGGTAATGACATGTAAATGGGAATTTTACGTTAAATGCTCAGGGGTTTTGTAGCAGGGGAGGTCAAATTGCGGGCAGTCATTTAAGAGACATGTAGAAAAATCTAATCTATAAGATGTGGGATTTTCGTCTGTAGTTTTGATGTGGACCTGACATGTTTCATCAGTTGATATTTTTGAGTTTCTTTAGTTTTCTTTACTTCCATCACTTCTTCATGATGGAAAATTTAAAGCACAGTTATGTCATCACGCTGCCCTTTCGTTTATGCTTTGGCGGGCTCTTCAGAACAATAAAGGTCGAGTGTTTATAAGCTGACTGGCTGTTAACACTCGCTCACACGTACTTTTCTGAACAGCGCTCTGTTGAAATGGGTTGAATGTGGTGCTTTTGTTTGTCGTGTACACTCCTCCTGCGCAGACTAAAGTATATGTTTTGTATTTTTCCCTCCGTCCGACTGTGACAGCTTTGGTTGATTAAAGTGATTTGTGCCCGGTCTTCAAAGTATTTTTATTTGACAGCAAGTTTTGTTGAGTAACGACACAATGAACCTCTAATACACCAGCAAACATCCAGAGCCGAGGATACCGTGTAACGTATTTCATTTCTCGCAAGTGGAAAATCTCCAAATAGGAAAAGTCATCCCAGGCCACTCGCTGTGAGACGGTGCCTCTCTGACTGTATGTGAACTTGCAGAGTAAAAACACAGCTGCAACGCCAACCTCGCTCCATTCATGTCAATGTGTGGGAGCGGTTAAGGAGTTGTGTTTAGCGTGGCTGCTGCCTGCTTGGGTTTGTAATTTTCTGCAGGTTAGAACATGGCAGGGCCCGTTTAAAGGGTCAGTCCAACCAAATGTATCCCATCATGAGCGCACACTTATCTGTCCGCGCAGACAGATTTGGTTTAATTCGCTTGGTTAAACTCGCTAATGCGACGTCTGTAAGCTGCTTTGAAGGAAAAGAAAATTCTGTTTGGAAAAACTTGTTGCAATTTTGAGTTATTCAGTTTTCATAATGGGCTCTTTACAAATTTTTATACTGACAGTAAATCACCACAATCTAGATTAAATTCACTGGTTATTTTTTTAAAGATTTTTTTTTACTGTCTATTAAACCACCACAGGCAAGATTAAAGTCAATTGTTATTTTTAATATTTTTAATTGTTTTCTAATTTCATTGAAATCAACAGAAGCAAGATCAAAATATCTTATTAATATTATTATTATATATTT
>OOFC01001647.1:0-13244 GCA_900323345.1 Pseudochromis fuscus | reverse complement strand
CTTTAGCTGTCAATAAACTGCAGGAACCCCCCCCCCACACACACCACCACCACCACCACCACACACACGTCCCCCTCCATCTCCCGCCACCCCTCCCCCTGCACTGCGTTCCTGCAGGCGCCTCATCCTGACAGCATATTAGGCTCTTCAGCTCCACCCCTGATTAATATGATTGCTTTTACAAGTTTGCTGTTGCCACACTAGCTGCCATTGTGTGATTAAGAGGCGATAGATTACAGTATTGACCAGGGCGCTCACCGCACCCACACCCAACGTTTTCTCTTAAATATAAATGATCTTACTAGGGTGCAGCCACAAGCCTGATGTTTATCTCCGCCTGCCAGGATGCCACACACACACATGAACACACACACACATGTAGCTTAAGAAGAATAAGAGACATAATGAGGAAGCGTGAGAGAAAGTGAAAAAGAAACAGGACGGAGAGCGAGGCAGGCAGAGAGAAAAGAAGAGCCAGGGAGTATGGTACCTCAGTGTTCAATTTCCCTTATCGTGGTGATGACCACTGCAGGGGAAGAGCTGGAGGATACATTAATTAACAGATTGTGATCAGAATGTGAGGGCCTTCACATTTTGAAGGGGAATCAATAGTCGGTAGAATAGAGCGCTAACTGAAAGGTGCTAGTGCCTGGCTGGACCGGTCAGAGGTCTGAAGAGCCCAAATTAGACCCAACAAAGCAAACTGCCGAAAGCACTCAAAACACTTAACTATTATCAGTCAAGGCAATAAGCCATATTTTATAGAGGCCTGTGCCATTACACATATCCAGACGGCATCTTAAAATCCCGTGTTGTGTTATTTCCTTGTCTGCATACGTGGCCATTATGTTGGACAGAATGTGGACTGGCCGGAGAGGAATTGTCATGCAAGCGTGGACGTGGTCTTGATTGCCGCATCAGGTTGGCATCACAATCACAGGCGAGGTTTTGTGTAGCCTTTTAATGCCAAGGAGGACTGAAGCGGAACTAAAACGCTGCTCCCAGTATGACAGCCCGTGTGAAGGCCTTGTTCGGGGCTTGTTGAAGTGGCTTCAGAGTTGTTCTGATACAACAGACACCTCTCAGCCATATGCACACACGCAGCCCAGCAGCCTACAATTACCTTTGACGCTAAAAGTCCTTGAATTTAATCCAGTGTTGTGAGATGGAGAGGTAGTGTTTTTCCCCTGCTCCATCCCCTCTCTTCAGGGCCTAAATTATCGCTCCAAATGGGATCTCGTGTCGTTGCCTCGCCTTTTTCCACTCAATTTAATCGAGTAATGAAGTGACTTCCCGACTCCGCAGGTCACACGGCGCTCCGGCCGCCGCACTCTGAAGGTGGCCCGGTTAAGTGCCGTCGGAGTGGGTGATTTCCTCTAATGAAATATCAATATTTACATCTTCATTTCCAGCCCACTGCCTTGGCGGGGTTTGACCAAACATGACACAATATTGACCAAATCAGAGAAGCCTGTCTGTGCGCTTGAAGGGCCCTTTCCACTCCACTGCTGAGTGCACCGGCAGATCTCTGTCTGAAAGTCTTTGCAGTAGGAATGCAGAGATAATAACAATGCACTTCTTGAGTTTTTCTTTGTTCGCTTTGACTTAAGCGCCCCGCTCAACCCGGGATCATACGTTTATATTTCAAACAGAGACTCGCTTTCAAAATTCCCCACGTATTTTGTGAGCATCACTGAAATCCAGCGCAATCTAGATAAAGGAACCAAAATAAATACAGGTGACACCAGATAATAGTCCACCTGACCACTAACTGCATCAGCACACAATCATTAATAGCTCAAAGGGTTGAAAACAAGACCACTAAAGACCAACAACAGGAGCCAAAACCATCATCTCTCTCTTTATCTCCCCAAAAGCCCTCGGCTGTGGGCAGGAGGGGGCAGCCCAAACCCACAGACGGCTGCTTCAAACCCCTCGCAGAGATTAATCAGAGCACTGTTTCATCTGCCAGAGCACAGGACGGTCCAAAATGAAATGCTGGAGATTTCTGTTGAGCTGGAGTTCATATTCTATTAATTTATTATTGTTTCCCTCTCCCCGAGGGCCATTAGCGCGGGTAATAAAAAGAGATGTAATTACGAGGCACGGTGGCCCCCTCCAGCTGCAGCCCCCTCGTAACTCACCCTCAATCAGACAACAGAGCAGACAGAGGGAGGGAGAGGAAAAGGGAAAAAAAAAAAGAGGGCAAGAGAGAGAGGCGGAGAGGTAGAGAAATGAGGGATAAAAGAGAGGAGAAGATATGGGCCAGAGAGGAGGGAGATAAGGAAGAGAGAGAGAGAGGGGACCGAAGCATGAGGGGGGAAGAAGAGGGAGATAGAAAGAGGAAAGAGAGTAATTCTGGCTGGACAGGGGCTGATCTATCATGGCCAGCTATCAGAAGGACAAGCAGGCCCTGAAGACTTCTGCCCAGCGGCAATCTCACCTCAGCCAAGTCAAGTGCTCTCCGGGCTCCAGTTGGAGTAAAACTGCCCCTAACAGGACCCCAGAGGTTCGGCACGTCTTTTTTTTCTAACCTCAGACTGATCTGAATGATCATGCTGCCATAAGCTTATTATATATCAAAGCTTTTTTTTTTATATATTTAGATTTCACTTTAAAAGAGGAGAGGACAGGGGGGAAAAATGTATGCACCTCTGATTTCTATAGATTCTTCTGATCTCCAGGTTGTACAACGAATATAAAAAAAAAAAGTTTTATAATCGGCCCTTCTGTGTGGATCTGTGTGTGGGTAACGTCCAGCTGCCGACTATGATTCTTCTTGAATTTACACGACGGCGTCAGGAGGATCCAATCAATAGCAGCTTGGTAATAAATTGCCGCGCTTAAATAATTTGACCTGAAATCCAGCCACATGGACGAACAGTTTTGATTGTTGCGAGCTTCCCCTAGATGATTTGTTTGTGTGCTGAACAAAATCGCGTCAATACAAACTAACTCGATGAAGAAGAGGCTGAAAATGAATCGGTCCGACGCTCACTTTCAGGAGCTATCTGCCTTCGTTTGACATGATAACCAGCCCATTATCCCATTGTAAGTAGCTGGGGGAATGGGTGATTTGACCAGTAGCCTGTGAATATTATGAGGATGAAGAACGTTAAATACAGTAATCCCCTTGTTTTAATCTGCATCCTTATGACCCCTCTGACCCCAGCAAAGAAGTCTTTAGCCCTCCCCTGAGTCCTGCTGGCCAATACTGACTTTACATGTCTCTGTTTAGCCCTAAAGACCAGGACGAATCAGGCTTTAATCATTGCCATAATTACACATAATTTATCTTCGCTGCCATCAAGTAACATTGCTTAATGAGGGATGGCGCTCTGCTGACGATCACTTAAAGGTACACGGGCGCAGAAGATTTCACACAAAGCTTTCCATATAAAACAAACACCAAGCAGATGCAGAATATTATACACATTCGACAAAAAAGTGCATAATGCTGGATGTACCTGCTCATCTGTCTCGATAGCTAAACAAAGCCCTCCCCCAACCTGCCTGGCAGATGTCCCTTTTCTGGCCCTGCATCCTCCTGACTGCCTGTCTGCCTCCGATATACCCCCCATCTCAATCTCCTTGCAGCTTTTCCGCCTTCCTCCCACTCTCCTGCCCGGGTTCAGGCCTCAGCATCCACCTGATTGCTCAATCTATCTTTATCTCCTGTGTTGAAGCCTACGTCAGAGGGTAAATTGAATATACTAAGAGCTGTCTGTTGGTGTCTATATTTAATAAAGTGCACTGATGAGGTGCTGATTTATTGCCGGGCAGTATTCACACTCTATTACAAGGAGATTACGCAGCTTGAGTGGGATCAGGCTGGCAACACAGTAAGTAGATTTCACAATTTAATGGCAAAGAGAAAACAGAAGCCCAGAGGGGGCTGGAGGAGGGCGGGTGATTACGGTGGAGGGGCTGAGCTGACACAAACACGACAACATACAAGAGGCGCGATCCCTTTTCAACATCGCTGCCTCCATGCTAACAACTAACACGCCAGGCAGGCAGTTGTCTGTCAAACGCAGAGCTGATGAGCTGCAATCCAATAAAGCACAGATGATGAATATTCCCAAAACACCGCTGATGAATAGAACAACAAGCTTGATTCATTAGGTTCTTCCGACTTGAATCTAATACAGAAAAAATGCAGTAGCACGAGATGTTAGCATCACAAATGAATTAAAACTAATTTCTCAATGGTAGGATTAAAAAACCGGACCTCCAAATTATTTCTGAATACTTTAAAAACCCAGGAGTGCCATGCCTGACAAAAATATATTTTATTGTGCAGGAGCAGCCGCAGCAGTGTGTCAATGTTTGCTTGGCCCTTTAGCCTTAAGAGAATTCCCAGCTGAAAACAAACAAGGCCTGGGAAGCTGGGCTGGAAGCTGGCAAACACCAAACAGTGCACACCTCTTGTATAAACAGCATGCATGGCAGTTTTTACATATGGACACATGACACTCCCACTGCGGGCAGGAAGGGATGTGGGATGGCACGGGGGTCACGGAGGGTCGCGCTGCTACGCTGCCATTCCTGAGGAAGGCGGCGGTGTCAAGGTGGTAAACAGGTTTTAGTGCGGAGAGGCTGTCAGTATACTTAGTTCCTCTCTAAACCTCTTGCGCAGAGCGAAATGCAGATTTACGTGATGGAAGGAGGCCAGAAGGGGTGGACAGTGGACTGCTATGTGTGTCAAAGGTTGTTAGCACCTTAGGAGCAACAAGCCATCTGTCAGCATCCCCCTAACACTGCTCCTAATGACCCTGCACCCTCAGGCAACAGCCGCCGTACACTGTGCTTCGTGGTGCTATTTGGAGCAGTAACACTAGTGACTCCAAAACCCTCTGCAGTGATTATCAATTAATCAAAGGCACTTTCAGAATAAGGGCCAGGCTGTAGTCTGACAAGGCAAACCTGTAAAAACACTCATATGTGCCACCAGCCGTAAATGTTTTCTGATTTCACCCAAAACTGCAGAAACTCCTGAAGTAACACCTGAAAACCGCTTCATGTACGTAAGCTGACCTTTCGCGGCCGTAATAACAAAGTCGACATTGGACCCTGTAAGGCAAAGATATCATCTACGCTAATGATACAGCTTTGTTATCCTCCAGTCGTCCTCCCATTAAAACTCAATAGGGCCACTCTTCTCCACATTATGCCACTTTAGAAACGTGCTTTCAAATGTTAGTTGAGAATAGGAGAAATTAAAAATCAATTGGGAGAAGGTAAGTGCCAATTTTCCTGACATTTAAATTGTTACATTTGGACTTTAGTTATTGGCCCATCTGTCAATGACCTAATCAATGCAGTCTACTTCATAATGAACTGTTAATCTTTTTAATTCCATTGCCCAAGGCCACAAAAATCTATCAAAATACAATCAGCAGTTTCCCCACCCCTTTCCTTTCTTGTCCTGCAGTGGATGGAGGGAGAGAGCTGTAGTAGGAGCTGAGCATGGTAGGCTGCCCTGGGGTACCGTTGGTGCATGGAGTGTTAGTGCACGGAGTCTCGCTCAACCAGTGAACCGTCTCTGATCAGGTTCAGCCATGTACAACTCAATTATGCAGCCATTTCATGGCCAGAGGACACCCACTGTCCTAATACAGACACCACCAAAGGGACAGGCACAGACCAAGCACCGAGCTACAGTCACAGTCTTTTTTGTTTTTTTGTTAAACTGTCATTTAATCTAAAAAGAATATGGTTTATTTTACAATAAAAAATGGGAAGTGAGCAAATATGACAAAAGTTTAAGTGTGTGTGTGTGTGTGTGTGTGTGTGTGTGTGTGTGTGTGTGTGTGTGTAAATACAGAGGCAGCATATTCCACTTAATCTCTATCATCTCACATTGAGTTGTGATTACTTAGTGCAGGCTTCATTTTCCAGGTACAGTGGAAACAGACACTCAGGCTTACTGCTGGAGGTTTTGGGTTAATGATCATTATCGACACGACTGGAATGACAAGTCCTCTGCCACAATCCGAGCAGCAAATCCCATTAACACTATAAATCTATCCAGTGTACAATACGTGTTAGTATAATCTGATTAACGCTGCTTCAAAACCATGACACACAAAATCCCAGGTAGGATGGACACATAATACAATGATGATGCAATTCAGGATGTAAGATAAATTATTTACTTGTTGAATATAGTGGGTGTTAAATATATTTTCAGGATATGATGGATAAAGAAAAAAAAAAAATCACAAATCTGAGTAAAAACAACACACAAGCGCAGCTGCACACTTTCCCCGCTCTGTCTCAGTGTGTGTGTGTGTTGTAATAAATGATGCCTCCATGCTTGCACAGTCTACACCCAGCGGTCTGTCTGCGTGGGAATGTTGTTTTTTGTGCACGTCTGGTGTAATTTTTGGGTCACAACGATGAGAGTGTGTTATCGGGTCAGCTGTGATCCAGTCCTGACTAAGCTCCTTGGTTAAACTCTCAGTCTGCTGACCATGCATGGCCTGTGGGGAGTGATCCAAACAGTTTAGACGCGTAAGGGACCGGGGCTGAGGCCAGGGACTGGGAGCATATCCATCTCTAATCTCCTTACTATCAGATCTGTACCTGATTAATACCCCTCCTTCTAAGAAGAACTCTAATACCTTTTCAGTACAAAATGCACCTCCCCGAGGTCAGCCGAGGTCTGCTTCACTTCACCGACAATAAATACACTTAGTAAATATATAAATTATCATTCAAATTCATCCTGGGAGATAACTGATAGAATATCAAAACATGTGTGTGTGTTTCTGTGTGTGTTTCATGTGTGTTGCTGCACATTTCCTTCATGCTGACAGCTATGTGCCTGTCCCAGTTAAGCTGAAGAGGAGAAGAGGTTATGGAGTGGCCGCTGAGGGATGCATTCATTTAGTTTGTTACTGCTCCGTGCCTGCAGCCTTGTAATGTTATAGAGTTATAGAGGTCAAGCGCAAGATCAAGAAAATCTGCCTGGGTTGCAAAAAAAAAAAAGAAAGCAGCTAAACAACATGTTCTTCGTCAAAATCAGAGGAAAACTCTCGAAGGAAGCAAAATCTGTGCTGACGTGAGGCAGCAGCGTATCCTTAATTCAACAGCCTCTTATAACCTAACACCTCGTCTATCAGAACGTCTATGGGGCAAGGAAGAAACATGATTATGCCCATCAATAATTCAATGTCTGTGTGTGTGTGCTTGCACTGGTGAGCGTTCATGTGTGCATATGTGTGTCTGTGTGTGATATGATGTCTTGTTTGATTGGGCAGGTCCCCAACTTCGCTCTAAATCTCCCTGGTGATTACAACACACATTGGCACTGGGTCCGCGTCCCCCTCTCCATTCAATGCAGGGATTTCAGATGCACTCTATTGATTTGTTTCTTACAGAGCTGTGTCCATTCTGCACCCCCTCAATCCTTCACACACCCCGGGGCTGTATGAGCTGCTGTCATTAATTATCTATGTGTATTTTCACGTGCTGGGTGTGAGCTAGGGGTCAAAGACACATGAAATTTGAAAATCAGAAAACACCTTCACATAACACAGGGCAGGAATGGGGGAGAGAATATTTTTTTATACCTGGGATGTGTTTAGCCCAGCCGATGATGACCACCAGCTCACGGTCAGCCAGGTCGCACAGCGTGGTCAGAGCCTTGATGTCGCTCTCCGGCATGGTGGGGTCAGGCATAGCATAGATCTTCTCTGGCTCTGCCACCAACAGGTGAGACACTATCTTTGTGACTGAGGATAGAGGAGGAAGGAGGGGAATGTCAAAGAAAAGCAAGGGTCAAAGGTCACATCCCTACAAAGCTCAGGGAGGCGCGACGATGCACAGCACTGATAAACATGATAACACGATAAACACAATAGAAGAGTGGTCTCCCTTTTACTGTGTGTGTTTTTAATTAAGAATAGATGGAGTTTGAATCTACACAAATGAAATATAATTTAAAAAACTGCATGAAAAAAATCTAAATGTCCTCGAGTGTCCTGTGTTGTTTAATATCGGTCATCTGCTCAGAGACTTATCATAATTCAGCTCTGACCAGAACAATACATGGCCTATATTTTCGACCAATGAACTGTCCCGACATGGAAGAGACCGGGGAACATGAGACTAGCCCAGGATTTCACCTCACTTTTACCTGCTTGCTGGCCTGGCAGAGGAGGGACGGCGGAGGAGGGAGACAATGGGCTAGTGACGGAGTAGTACTCACGAGGCTTTTTGGTGGGAGGGGGGAGCGTCAAGCCCAGGTAGGGGTTGTTTTCTGTGTCCAACCTCCGCTTGTACTTCTGTCTGCCCCCTCGCACACGGTCCAGACGAACCCCTGGGGGAGAAAAAAAAAGACGAAGGGGACATTAGAGGGTGTTTGTTTCCCCACCACTTGATTTTAAGGGATAATAAAACATACGAGTCAACAAAGCTGACACAAAAATGTACGATCATCCAAGATGTTTTATGTATCAGATCATGTGTGATATCTGCAGTGAAAGCCACCATGCTGGCCTCCAGCTTATTTGTAAGCAATATAAAAGGACTGCATAGTGGCATAAGCGAGTGTCAGTGTGTGTGAGAATGCATTTCAGTATGTGTGCGGATGTGTCAGAGGCGCGGCTGCCTTCCCATATGTGGTCCATGCCTGGCTGGTCTACTGTGACACAGCTGAGCCCAGAGCAGGTCTAAACATATGAATATTTAATGCAGGGTCAATGATCTCACAGACTGGCCCTCTAATTATTTAGCTTTTGGGGTGAGGCAGACTGCATACTAATTAGCTGCCAGCTACTTGCCTCCTTGCTTGTGTTTGTGTGTGTGTGTGTGTGTGTGTGTGTGTGTGTGAGCTCAGGTGTGTCCTCTTCAAATATCCAGAAACAGAAACTTAACAAGCCTACAAGCGAAGAGACATAGTCACACATACAATGTACAAAGCATCCACTGTCATACTGCAGATAGATAACTAGGTATTGCTTTCTCATAAAAGACCCTTATTTCACCCCTCTTTCCCCGGAGTAGCACTGAGGCCTTATCACCCCCAGCCACACCTAGGGGGCCAGGTTCCACACTGATACTGTAAATGTCAAGCCAGCCTCATCATAACATAAGTTATTTATTATCTCATTATTTGATAAGAATGTTTCCATTTGGATGTCTTTTCTGTGCTATTAATTTTCAACATTGTTAACATATTTCATCTACGCTGTTCTATTCATTTGATACCACCGGGCAGGTATTTGGTTATTTAATGTAATTGTATGCAAACATTTATATCCCGCATCCCCCATATTTGGAATAGCATGTCACTGCTACCGCACAGTCTAAATATACCTGATATCTTAATCCTGTCAAGAGGGAGAATCCCTTCAATTTACCTTGTATGCATAATGTAACCCCCCCCCAAACAAATTTAATACTAAAGGTTGGATGAGAAAAAGGCTCAATGAAATGCTTGTGGTGGAGGAGGAGTTAATTTGTCAGCCTCCTGCGTCCTCTGAGCGAACAACACCCGCAGCCAGAGCACTTCCTTGATGATTTCATCACTTTATAACAGGGAGGACGGTGTCAAACCTGGGCATTGTGTGGCCACTGCAAATGAGCCTAATACAATTTGCCCATCAGCAAGTGCTCTTGGAGAGGATGAGTTTGGATGTGTCCCATGCGCAGCGATTGGAGGTCGCTCTGTAAGCGGAGGGGGCGGACGGGGATTCAGATGACGTAGGACAGAAGCGGCGGCCTTCATTTACCAAAGAGGAATCCTATCGCAGCTTTATGCAAAATATCTTCTTGATTTTCGCTTCTTATCTTGCGTGGTCGTAGTCCCATTTCAACCTCAGTGGATGCACGGGGAGCTCCAGTAAAGTGTATTATCATGTAACTGCAGAACAGAGATTTCTTCTACTTATATAAATTATTTGATTCCCTAGAAACACAAATCTGATTAGGATTGTCTTTCAATTTCCTGACACTGACAACCTACTAACCTAATTACCCCCAATTCCCAACAGAGCCTCATCCTTCCCAGTAAGTACCCGGGAATCATCTGATGGCAACTACCTGTACTGTATCATTTCACTCATCAGGAAATACATTCTGGTGGTTTGCTTTTCACCGCTCGAAACTTCAAAACTTTCCACTTCAGCTGCGATGGCGTCGTTATTATTGCAGTCATGGAAAATTCCTCTCATTGTCAAACGTGATGTCACCGCTTGCTACAGTTTCTTCCGGCTCTCCCGACGAGCTCAGCTGCTGCCAGGTGGCTACGCATTTGCTCTCCGTGTTCCTCTCTGTCGGTTGAGCCATGTGGCTGTGTCAGCCAGCGATGAAGGTAGATGGGTGCCTCTTTTAATTAGAACAGTCCTGGCCATAATTAACAGATGCTGACAGGAATTAAAGCTTGGCACTAACCTGTCTCATTTTACTGTCCGACAGGGCCAGACACAGGCAGAAGAGAGGAAGAGAGAGTGATTAAGAGCAGCTAGACAGATTCATTCACTCATGCTGCTGGACACTAAAGCCAGGACTTTATAGGGCCCTTTGTGAGCTTCACGTGTCCCTTTGGTGGCACCCGACACTGTAAGTGGTCTGACTCTGGCCGGTCCCTCCAGAGTAAACAGTAGGTGTGTATAAATGTGCAAAGAGAGTTGAGTGCCACCTCATCCAAAGTCATCTCACTGTTTTATGGCCCACTACACAGAGCGGCGAGGGTAGCAGTGGGCAAGCTCGGGTATCATCTCTTCAAAGGAGGGTGCTCAGGGAGGGGGTTTTGGCCAAGGCGGCTGGCATTTGTGCACGGATTAGCACAGGCCTCGAGGTGGGGGCTGGGGCCAGCTGACCTAGGGCTCTTCTTTCTCTCCAAAAACAATAATAATCCCCTTCCAAGCACACTCCTACAAAAGGGCCTGTCTTCACTCACTTTGTGTGGCCAGCCATGGTAGGGGCCCTTATTTTGAGTCCCTCACCTGTTCTGGGTGTCTCTCCCTGGGGAAAGTGTCAGGATGTCTGGGATGGTTGGCAATGCCAAGGGGGGCTTAGGCAGACCCTATTTTAGCTGGGAAAATCAGAAGACCACATGGCAAGGCATGGTGAACCTTGCCTTTCAAGGAAGCCGCCCCGCTAAACTGCCGTCAGCACTATTTCAAAGGGCCCCCGTTGCCAGCTTTGCATGCTTGTAAGTGTGTTGCAGCATTTTTAATCACGAGTGGTGATGAGCGAGGGTAGCGGAAAAATTGTCACGCATCGCGCCCCCCTCCCCCGTCTGCTGACCCCAGAGGCTGCCATACTGACACCCCCGTCGCATACTCCATTTACAGGTTAGCTACAATATCCCTGGTGAGCTGACATCCTCGCTCGTATCGCTAATTGAAAAGACTAAATGGCGCTTAAACCACACTTCTGACTCTGAATTACAGCATTGTACAAAGATTTCAGGTGAGGTTTGTGACAGAAACATTTTGGGTAGATGGAGATGGACACGTGATATTTAGTATTTCAGTGTAGTGTCTATGCTGTGAATGTGACTCTGGCTGGTTGTCTTTGCACGCCAGTCTCCTCAACAATCAGAGGTGTATTGTATATCAGTACAGACGGACTCTACTCCTTTTCCAAATGTTCCCGATCGTAATACTGTCCTTCACAATAAGACAGGACTCTTTTTACCTTTCCACACAGCATTATTGCAAAGTGAAGACAACAGGACAAAAACGCTGTTGTCTTTAGTCGAATGAAGCTACAGACGTGGAGATAAGAATATATATTACTTCAGGAGATTAATGCGTTTTCCTGCAATTGGTCGCCTGCATGTGAAGGTGTGTGAGTGAGCGAGAGAGAAAGGAAGTCAGTGCAGTGAGCAACTGCCACTGAATGATGTCAATGTAATCTCTCAATACTATCTTGTCTTCTCTTTTGCTCTAAGCTCTGATCCGTTTCCATTGATCAGAGGAAAAACCTGTTGCCCCTGACATTTGATTCTTCTATTGATCACTTCCTCCTTTATACAGTCGAGGGAAAGTACAGCGACTCAACACAGGGTTTAGGCAGGTCTCCTGTAATCGGACTGCTGATCTTTAAAGACCCTTTTCCTTACACATCTTACCGCACTTTGAGATTCACAAGTGCAAGCAGCGGTGCCGGTAGACTCCAACGTCATTAAAGCTTCACTTTTGAGAATACAAACAGAAACACAAACAGAAATCTTCTCCTAGAGACGGCGATGGATTTAAAGTTGTGTTTCTTTGGGGGGCAGCACTGTACTTTGTTGGAGCTGTAAAGTTATAATTAGGCGATTTTCCATTGAGACACAATGTGACCTTTCTGCAGTAATGAAAGTAAGTGGCAACCTCAGTCACATGAGCGGTGGCCATCTCCACATCCTGAGCCTGAGCACGGCGTTGAGCCGATGGCTTCATGGAGCTTACAGGGGACCCAGACCATGTGTCTCTCTTTCCATTTAGTCTTGGTGACACTTTAAAGTCCTGGACTCCAAGACAGAGTTCTCATACGTCTCTCTCTCGATGGTGGTGAGTGTGTTTAATAATTTTGACTGTGACAAAAATCAGTCCTTTGAGAGGGGGTCTGTGATAACGGCAGCACAAGACGTTAATCGAAGTGTGACAATAGCTGCAGTGTGGTGATGACAGGCGCTATGTAAAAGAGGAGAGTCATTCTTATTCTGGGAATGTGCTGAATACACAGATGAGTGCATTAGAACCTCAGGCTTAGCCGGAGTCTGCATATTTGAGTTTTACACTCTTTTTACTCTGACCTGACACTGGTCATTCATTTATAGCCACGGCTACATATTTTTGTAGTCTCTTATTCTCCAAGATGATATATTGGCATAAATTTTTCATCAGATAGTAATGCGATTACTCTGTCTTTCTGGCACTGAGGCTTTATCTGGCTGCATGCAGTCCGGGGGATTCTGTTACTTTGTGGGGATCCATACGGGCTATGACTCTGGCTTCAGGTGGCGACTGGATATATATGCATCTATAAATCCCACTCTCCAATGGGGGAATAATGGGAGGGAGGAAGAGAGAAGATGTATATTTCACAGAGTTTGACAGACAATTTAAAACTGGAAGTCATTTAGAAAATTTCATTCATCAGAGCTTTTTATTTGGGATGTCCTACCTGACCCACACTCATTGTGAAAAGCAAAATAAAAACTGAATATGAAAAACCAACAACAACACAACTTCACCCCCAGCCAGGTATCTTTCATTATTCATTTGTCTGGCCCTTGGAGC
>OOFC01001644.1:0-12549 GCA_900323345.1 Pseudochromis fuscus | reverse complement strand
AAAAGTTACCGACGGATTTTGATGAAATTTTCAGGGATTGTCCAGATGGGGATCAGGAACAAATGATTAGATTTTGGAAGTGATCCGGATCACCGTCTGGATCCAGGAATTTTTTGAAGGATTCTTTAACATTGGGAGATAGGACCATATGTGACATTTATGCATATGACTCCACCAAAAATGGTCAAGACACTTTGAAAAAAAATACAGGACAAGTTTCTAACATGGTCTACAATATATCAAAGATTGATCTGGATAAAGGAATAATTTCAGATAATATGATCCAGAATATGAAAAATAGAGGATCTTTGGCTTTTTCATCATAGAAAGAGAACAAATGAAGCTATAAACATGCAACAAAAACCAACATATAGGCAAGTCATTGAATAATTTGGAAGGTGTCAATGGATTTGCTGTATCTTCAAAAGCCGAGGAGATAGCTCGCCATTATATAAAATGCGATTTTTGTGAATAACTCCTAAACTAATATTGATATCTTTATGGATCCATTTGCTAATGGTATGTTATCATGGTCAAGGAATATAAGTGTTGTTGAAATACATGTGGATGTAATGTTGTGCTTGGTGGAGGTCTGCGCTCTCCGAGTGCTTTTCTAGTTATAGTTTGTGTTGTTCCATGCTTTGGTTTAATTTTTTTTTTGTAGGAAAGTTACCCTGACTGCACATCACACACCTCCAAGCATCGGTTTCAACCATATGCAGCCTTTGCTATGTTTCACCTCTTTCAACTGAAACAGGCCTCGAACTTTCCGAGGACATCCAACTGACCAGTAATCTTCAATGAGCCGATCATCCGGTTTTATTTGGGATGCAAAGTCACAGTCTCAGTTTCATTCCCCTTACAACATGCAGACAGTGCCAACATGGAGAGCTGCTGCAAGTTAGAGACGCACAAGAATGCAAATACCAAGAAATGCAAAGTGTTAGAGGGCAGGGGAGCTGCACATTAGCTCTTGAAATGGGCCTCCAAATGTCAAAGGATGGCCCTGGTTTTAAACAATATATATCCTGTATCCTACATATCCTGGTCCTATGATGTGAATGGTTATATAAACCTTTATGCCCTTTAGAAACAGTGAAACAGTCAAACTATAGCTACAAATAAAAGCTCAACAGTTGAAATCGTTGGCAAAAAGCAGGAGATACTTGCTTGCTGCAGCCAGCTTCTGTCATTCCAGACACAGTATGAATACAAAAAAGTGAAAACACTGTTACAACATCCACTTTTTTTTGCCGTTACTTGACACCAGCTTTTAAAATAAACTGAGGTGAACACACTGTTGGTGTTGTTTGGGATGTGGGGATACATTAGACACAAAAGGTTTGGGAACCGCTGGTCGAGAGGTTGTTTTTTCTCTTCTCCTTAATGATGCAGGGCGGATGGAGGTTCTCCCCTATCAGGGCTCGACCCGGCAATCTGCAGGCCTGAAGTGAAAGCTCTGCCAGAGTTGGGGCCCAGACCTCATATCATCTGGTTTCTATTCTCTCTGCCCTGTCCAATGAAATCTGACCTGCTTTAGGGGAGAATTGAATTATGGGCCCATCAATAAATACCATATTTCCCCCTTTGAAGTTTCATACGTGATGCAAAGTGGTAGATGTCATGTGTTAAAGTTATTACCCAATTCCTGAGCACTAATCTACTGTGCTTGATGTTCCTGACTTTTGAAGACTGTTGTGGCTTTATCTATTCTGACAGCGTCCAGGCTGGCCGTCATTTTTTTCTTTTACTTTGCAGAGACGTCAGAAATATTTTCAATCTCCCTTTGACTTTCGTAACCCCCGCAGAGCTAGCGGAGCCTCGCAGGGTTAGAGGGGAAGGTGGGTGCGTTACAGGGGAAAGATTGACTTTGAATGTTTCGTGACAATGGTGGATAATTTTACCAGCTGGTGAATAGTCTGCTCTTGAGTCATTTGGAGGTGCCTTAAAAGCCTGTGTGTAATCTTCCTGCCTCCCACTCTTTAATTGTGCCTCTCACGGAACAAGTTGCTTTTGTTAAAGGAAGAGATCGCCTAGGGTCCTTCTGATCCGAGATGCAGCAAAGACAAGACATGAGGATAAAATGTGGATCCATGAAATTCATTGTTGTGCAGTATTCCAAGTTTCTTTGTGTGTTTTTGCTTTGTTTGATATTTATTGTATGTTAAATCTAAGAATCAAGAGATACTGAAAGAAATATACAACTAAGATTACACCAGAACTGAAACACCTTATAATGACATGGTGTGCACCGGAAGTCTGGCGTGGACTTGGAAACAACCAGTTTGTAGGATTTTATAGTCGACTACGTCTAAAGGCAAAAATGGGTTTACCTGTTCTGACTGGCCGTACTTTGAGGCAGATTAAATCACCTGCTGTCATCACGAGAGGCAATTATGTACTGTAATATTGCACATTTTCACATTTGTACACACAAGACTGAAGTAGGATTTGGGGGTTTTCGAAAGGTCCAGGGAGAGTGATGCTTTTTGTTGAGCGTACAGCAACTTTTTCTAATGCATGTAGCCAACTTTGCAGTGCTTCTTGTAATACAATGTGTAATATGTAATAATATGTAATATGTTTGTTAATTAAACTTTGTACAGGGGTCCTTGACTTACCTGGGAATTTCCTATGGCGCTCTGTACATCGTTTTTTGCCGTAAATCGGAGTTAACCCTTTTTAACTCTAATCAACTCTTTCACCAGAATTACCCTAAGATTATCGGCACCCTGAACCGCGGCTTCCCGGGAAAAATCAGCGATATTCAACATTTTTGCCTAGTACTCGTCACGACACGCTCGTGGAAGCCGCTTGCAGTCTGGGTACATTTGCATAAATAAATAAACACCAGCACGTGGATCGGTATAGCGCACAGCATAATGTAAACAAAGCCGTCTTCCTCGTGTAGCGCAGTGTGAAGACGTATTCATCCGCTCCGCTCGTCAACTAGTTCCTGCGCGAAATTTATTTTAAAGTCGCAAACGCCGTACGTGGGAATGATGGAACAAGACTTTCTTTATAAACTTATGGGAGGTGGCGACGTAACCAAGAAACACCGTAGGTAAGGACGCCATAAACCGAGGACTTCCTGTAACGCATTTCCGGCAAAAACAGGATATGTAGGTGTGACAAGAAATTTTGAGCAATTTGATTGGACCATTGAAACACAGCAATACACCTTAGCTAAATAGGTAATGCTACTAGATGAAGTTGTACTACTTACTGTGTCGTGTCTCCAAAAAGAAGTCAAGTCAGTATTTTTTACTTCATTCATTGTAAAACAGAAGAGGCTACTGTACTTAGGAGCTGACACCAACAACAAACATGCTAATCATCATTTTTTCTAACATAGTAAATGAACAATACAACCAGCAATGTGATCTAAAAGCATTAAAGACATTTTTCATTTCACGTCGACTTTAAAAGCAAACGATGGAAATGATGTAAAAGTGAAAAAGTATCCTCTGTGTCTTTCGTGGTCCCATGTGAGCCATAACATGAGAGTGACCCGGCGATGAAGATCTCAAGTGAAGAAGCTGACAGGTCACTGAGATGTGGGGTTATCCCTGCAGAAACAGCTGCCCCGGATAATGAGGAACAGCACTCCCACCATCCTGAATGAGTGAAAAATAACAGGACCATTATGAAGCCTCACGTGAGCAGAGGAGGAAGGGAGGGGAGGATGATTGCAGTCATTTGCTGAACAAAATGAAGTGAAATTAATCCAACATTTGCAATTAAAGCTATTCAGAAAAACACAGCGAGGGAGGCAGGAGCAGTGATGAAATACTAGTTTAAAAAGCTTTTGAAATTCAGATAAGCTGTGGTCTCTATAGACTTACCTGGCGAGATATTTCTAGAGATAACCACTCCTGAGTCTTGGTTTCATCCAAACACTGTGTGTAATGCTGGGATATTTGCTCCTGTTTCCCTCCACTGGTCAGTTTTATTGATTTTATTTTATTTTTATTTTTTTCCTTCTTTCACCGTGTGGGAGTTTGTTTTGTTTTGTTTGCCACATTTTGTGTAGTATGAAGTGTTTTTATATTCTTTTGCTTCTTTTGTTTAAATTGAAAAAGCAATAAGGATATTTTAAATAAGAAATCAGATAAGCACATTTAGAGGTGTTAATGTAAAAATCCTCAATATGTTAGTTTATAAAAGAGCACGGTCTCTGTTATGTTGCTGTGTTTTTGGTACGAGAGCTAATCCGTGTACTGTGTGTATATATAAATATATATAAGGAACAAGGCACTTCCCTCAGAATTGCCTTTATACTACAGAGCATCTGTTGACATAGTCATTGTGTCATTTCAGCAGTGCATAGAAGGAGGTGTGAAGATGTTGTCAGTGATATTCATTACAAGCCGGCGCATCAGCCCATCAAAGCTCTCCTTTGTGGAGGGGATCAAGCCAGAGGCAGGTTAAGGCTTTCCACAGAGACGCCTGTGGTTTGCTCTTCCTCTTGGTTTCCTCTTTTCTTCTGCTGCCGTGTCGATGAGCATCTCATCAGGAGGGCTGCGCGGTCCAACCCAAACCTCCGCTAAACTTAACCTTTTCTTTGCACACAGCCAGGAATATTCAGCCAAGTTAAACTTTCCCAAAAAACAGCCAATTTGTTTCATTTAATTTAAAATGCAGAAATGAGTATACCATAAAACACACACATCGGTATTTAAAACCACATGAAAGAGCTGAGGGGGAACAGATCCAGAGTGAGATAGCTTTCAGTCAGATGCAGAAGGTCTTTGCCACTGAGTGATTAAACGCCTGCAGGGTCTTTTCCTGTCCTGCGCAGGTTGTGACCCTGCAGGACGGAGCAGCTGCTGCAGGATGATCTGTCTGTTGAGAGAAACTGCTGAGCCATCAGAGCCGCTGGAGACCAGAAGAAGCGCCCTTGAGACCTTTGACAGGCTCAGATCAATCAGCCGACACCACCTCAGCCTCAAGGCCCATCTCCACGGATCATCACATCTCGACCCGCAAAGGTCACAAACCCACTAAACTGAAAGCCTTGTTTATGGAAAAGAGAGGAAAAGATGGAGGTTTGACTTTGACTAATGACTTTTTACTTATATTGGGCCTCAGGACTGGTCCGGTCTATTACTTTGTCTTTCATAATCCAGTTACATTTTTAAATTTACTGGATATAAAGTCATCGATACAACTCAATCAAGGAGAAAAACTTGTAGGTGAGAAATTCAAAGCTACATTTAGCTTCTAATATGTTTCCCTGTTTGTTTTGTTGATTAACTGAACACATGCTGCATGCATAGGCTGAATTAAAATCACATTAATATATTATATTAATTTCAGTTTGAGTGTTAAAAGTAGATGCAGAGACAAAAGCATGGCGACCAGGTGCACAGTATATATAGATTAAATAATTTAAATAATAGTTTTCTTTAACAAACTAGTTAAAATGTTCAAATCTGAGAGAAGATCACTTATTGTGTTCACGTCGATGCTTTTGTTGGTGTAATGTAATTCACCTAAAAAGATATCACATGAAGGCATTCCTCAGATTCTTCTCATCTCCACTTCTGCTGCAGGCCATAGACTTAACAGTGACTTAAGTATATGTAGATATGATCAGCTGTCCTACAGATCCAATATGTGATGCTACTGCCTCAAAGTTCGTCCTCATTGTTTCCTGGAGAAGCAGAAAATGACTTTTCCTTAAAGTCCGGTTGGATTGAATCCCTAAATGTCCAAGACAGGAGACAGTTGAAAAATGAGAACTAGCAGGAGTTTTGTTTTGGACTCATTGTCGTCACTCCCACCCTCCATTCCTTCCAGCTCAATTATCGGCCCTTTCCCCTCCTCAGGGCCTGAGCGCCGAGCGGCAGGCTTCAACTTGTGCAGGGGTCCTTGAAACTCTGATTGAACCAGAAAAAAAAAAAAAAACTGTCTCTTTAAGACATAAAGTTTCAAACTCTCCACCCTGTGTGTCATTGGTTTAGTGAGTCTGGATATTATAGGTGCGGTTTTTATAGTTGATTTTGCTTCAAGGAAAACATGTTGTAACAATAAAGCACTTTTATTTTATGGTCATACTTAATATCACAGAAAAATAAAACTGGTCAAACTAGTGTATAAATTTTTATGCAAGAAAGAGAGAAGCAAGAGAAAAAAGACAAAGTATCCACAGTATGTCAGCAATCATTTCCCTTCAGGATGCTCCTCCCTCCCTCTTCATCCATCCATCTATATGTCCGCCCAGGTACTTTCCTTCACTACTTTGCAGGGAAAGTATCGAATGCCGTGGACAGATTTGTCTTCCCTAAAAGACGGCTGACACCTGCCTGGTACTTATTTAAAACTTTTACTGACCCATTTCTCCAGGGCACACACACACACACACACATACACATGCAGAGAGGCAGGGACGTCCAGGGTGGACTCTGAATCTTAATGATGTAACACTGGCCTCAGTTCACTCGTCCTCCCTCCATCCACAGTTTGTATGATTGGCACCTATGTCATTGCATTGTCACAACAGCCTCACAAATTTCATGGATTACTGTAATTTAATAATGTAATGTTCTCATATAAACTACACTGATTTGTATAAAAATATTCAGAGATGAGGCCGTACATGATTTGCTGGATTCATACAGGAACAGTCATTTTCCTGAGTGAACATTTAAAGGCATTTTATCATCCCTGATTATCTCAAAATCACTTTATTTTTCTGTCACTTTAAATGCATGTTGAATGTGGATAATGAATAAAAGTAAATAGGCGATTTGTGTTGTTTCTGACAAACAATGAGGTCCCCAAACCTTAAAGCAGCAGAGGAGCTGTAGGTTTAGAGGAGGATAAAATACAAGAACAAAGCTGGAAAATCAAATCTATAAATACCACAACATGACTTGACAAGCGAGACATGAGGGCAGGAGGCTGTTTTGCCAAAGGATATCGGAAACACACATTCCAACGTGTGGCAATTAGGTCTTCTTATTAATTTGCTGTTGAGTTTAAACTCAGCACTTACACGTTTACACTCATAAAAACCTGTTTTGCATTTCTGTTACACAAACCTATAAAAACATTTGCAGAAGGATTGCATCAGTTGTTTTTCTTGATGCCGTTATAATGCGACTAAGCTGCGGTGCTGGAGTGTCGGTGTGTGACTCGTGTTTTACATTGAAGGAAAACTTCTTAAATATAAATGAAGTGTTTTGTGTGAGTATGGGGACCCCTGTGGCTCCTTAATGCTGCTTTCACTTCTTTTTTTTTAGTAATCTAATCAAAGTTCCCAACTCACCAGGGCTCAGAGGGGAGAGGAGGGGGTCCTCTTGTGTTAGACAGCTTACTGCAATTAAAATTTATTTAAGGCTTACAAGGAATCCATTCACTCTTGAATAAATCAGAGTGAATTCCTCTGACTCTGACGAGGTTTCCCCTCCATATAATTATCCTCTGCTCGACAAGCGCTGAGAGAGCAGCTCTCCTTTAACCCCCTGCAATACCTCAGAGCTTTACACTTGTAATTAAATCATAAAATAACAACAACTGCAAATTCAGAGTTTTCAAAATGAGCAGTGTAGGACTGTGATTTGAGGAAACAGGTGCATGCCAGATGACTTCATTGATGTTAAACTGGTGCTGTAGATCACTCTTTCACTGCAGGGGCGCAGAGGCCATCCTGAGGAGTGTCACTGTGTAATGTGACACACTTCTGGGGGATTACAGGTTTCAACAGGTTGCCAGGTACAGGCCGATTCTCCCAGTGAAGCTGCAGGGCGCAGCTCGCGTCGCACTGACTCACGCTTTTTAAATTGAGCTTTGCCGTGTTATGGTTTTTCAGTGTAGTTTGCTGAACTGTGGTTTTAAATTCACTGGCTCAGTGACCGAGAGAAGTGAGAACAGACATCTCTGAATATAAAATCCAGAATAATTTTAAGCCTGAGATGCGTGACAAATGCAACTCGTCATCGTTCTGGTGTTAGTTTGGAGTTCACATCAGATTTGCTGATTATTTTCTGATGCACAAAATAATCTTTCTTTTATGAAGCTCTTGTTTTTATAACTTCTCAGGATTTTTTTTTATAAATTTATATGGAACCAAAGTCATTCCTGTGGGCTGATCTGACACTATGTCCCTTCTTGTCCTCCTAATATGTTTTTACGATTTCCCTCTGATTACTTTGCCCTTGTGACCGAGTGTTGAATTAAATGCCTAATTTAACATGGGCCTTTTGTTGGTCGCTTCTTTGTCGAGAAGTTCTTTCTAATCGTCCAGCGGGGGCCGTGGTGTTGGTGACGGCCGGGGGGCCACTCAGTCCACTCCCATTATGCCTCGGTGACAGCGTGTCCTTGGGCAAGGCAGCAGAGCTGTCAGGTCTCTCTGTCACACTTCTCCGCAGGCAGGGCACGGCCAGCCCACAGCACAGCTAGGGGTCCTCCAGATTCAGGGCCGTGTTGCTCATCTCCAAGGATGCCTACCTTGGTTGTTTAGCAACCGACTCCGGGTGACAGCGATTGTTTGATTGTGTTTGGCTGATGTGTGATGGAGCTGTGGATGTGGGTGTTACAGCGAAACTAACCAAACAACACGATGGACGCTTTTGTTGTTCCACTAGAGAGGAGGAGCTACCAGGAGATGGTGTCCTTTTCATGTCTCCAAGTCATGGGAAGAGCAAGCACACACACACACACACACACACACACACACACACACATACATACATGCAAAGTATCACTTATTAGTGGCTAAGAAGCTTTTTATTCTAGTAAATTTTCAGAGCGCCATTTTTTTATAATTTCATACTACGGTTAGTTTTTTGATTGTTGTTTCCTTATGCTTCATCCTACTCTTTTTCAAACATGTGATAGTTAAAACCGTTTGCGTTGTTTTGACAGTTTCTTTTGTTTGTTTGTTTTTGTTTTCTTTAATTTTTAAAATGTTTTTTTTCATAATTTTTTTTCTCTTTGTCTATTACTTTGTTTTTTATCACACATGTCCGAAATAAACCATTCATTCATTTATTCATTCATTCATTCATGTTATTACAGGATGCTTAAAATGTCAGGAAGTAGTAAATATTCACCAGTGTAACTGACGCTGTTACAAGCGCTGCGGTTGCCATGGCAACACAGGAAGTCTAGCGAACTTAACAGTTAGAAAGTTAATTTTATTTAGGCTTGAAATATTTGTTTGTGTTGAAATTTGGTTATTTATTGTGGAAAAAACTATCAATACTTCTTGGTCTAGTTTTATTTGATTTGTTTGTCCCGGTGGGTAAAGTTGTTGTGGGTCATGTGACTCGGAGGCGGAAGTAAGGTGCAGCGCGAGAGCGAGAGAGGTAGAGTGAGAGACGGTGGTAGTATTTTTATTACCTCATGTATTTTTGTTTCTGTTGGTCAACCAGGCAAACACGGTAAATATTAATTTTATTAAGTTTCAGAGAAGCGTGAAAGTATTTGTGTATTGATGTTTGTGATTTAAAGTGATGTTGTTGATAGTTTTCCTGGTGTACCACCAAAGAAGAAGAATAAAATGTGGACATCAGTAAGAAGCAGGATTGGTTCTTCATGACCAGCAGTAATAACCAGTTCCCAGAGCCTGATATCTTTAACTTTCTTGTTTTGCAGTGTCAGGATCTCTGTATTCCCAGGAAGACAGCGGAGAGGGAAAATACTACTTAGATGCCACATTCCAGTAAATTCAGGTTTCCAAACTCTGCTGGATACAGTAGCACAGAAAGCCACAGACTCCTGGCAGCGACCGACTGAACCGGCTTCCTCTTTCTTTCATCTCCCCTCTAATCTTCTGTTTGCACAGCTCTCCATCTTGTCAGCGTGGTTTGTTCAGGTTTTATGCTCGTCAATACAGCTGTATCCCTCCGTCTCCAGGTATCAGCCACATCTGAAAAGATCATTGGTGATAGATTTGCAGGCTGAACATTTCCTCGGATGCAGTGCCAGGCTTTGTCTGGAAAATGATTAAGGTTAACAGTTCGTCTCATCCTCAACAGCAGCGAAGACAAACACTGTCGTGGTCCTGAAAGTCTGCAAAGTCGCTTTGTTTTCAACAGGAGATGATTCGAGAAGTGTTCAGGGTTATGAGGTGTGACTGCAGCAGGAGAGGATGTTCGTTTCTACTATACACACATTATGTGGTAATTATAGAAAAAAAACAAGTAGACAACAATTTAAAATACACTTATTTGCTCTATTGAAGAATTTCAGATGAGAGGATTCCTCATTAATGTTTGTACTGTTACTGGAGCCAGTAGGTCACATATTAATATTCAGGCAGGTGTATAAGGATAACATTGTCCTGGCTCTGTGCTGTTGTAAATCCCACCTACCAGCACATGTCTGGCACTGACAGAGCTCAATAAATTGCAATTTTTTTACATTTTGGCTTTTGTAAATATTCCTTAAATCAGAAATAAATGTTAATTTGTGATCCTTACAGGTGGATTTTGTTGTCTCAAAGTGGGAAAATATTTTACTCCATCAAGGAAATTGTTTTTACCTGTGTTTCAGGTGTTAGCATTAGGATGAAAACTACTGAGCAGATCATGAAGTTGTTTTTTTCCTCAACGAGAGGGAAATCTGTAACTGAAATGATCACGTTTTCAGTAAAATCAGATGAGTTCCTGCCTGAAAACATCCCAAAAAAATCCCTCTGTTACTGTAGGTGAAAGTTTCAAATTAAATCAAATCAAACTTTATTTATAAAGCATTTCTCATACATGAAATGCAACACAAAGTGCTTTAAATGTTAAACAAACATTACTTTATGCCCGTCCACCTGACCTACACCGACCCAGATGAATATCATGCATGCTCACACACACACTCACACACACACGCACACACCAACATACACACCGTAAAATAATAAACATAGTAAGCGTGAGGCTGACAGATGAACCAGTTAAATGAGTTAAATGAACCCTTTAACAAAATACTGTTGCTGGATCCTGCCTTGATGGAGGGTTGTCCTCTGACTGTTTCCACTTCCCCTGTAGGACGGTCTGACTGTTGTGTAGCTACACCTCTGCTGGTTTGAAAAGTCCTGAGGAAAAATGAACAGAATCTAAAAACGTAGACAAATTTATTAGATGAGTGCTCTAACAGGTACAAGGAAAAATGGAGGATCTCTTTTTTTTCTTCCTCGCTGACCAGCCCCGCTCGGCAGAGAGACAGAGCGTTGTTTTCTTTCGACCTCGGCAGTCAATGACTCACGCTGCAACGTGCTGCCAACAGACACAGTTTGACAGTTTAATATTTATGCTGTCAATTCCAAAGACTAACCTTAGTAATTAGGGGAGGTGATTTCAGACAGATGTGGACGCGGGGACAAAGGGGCCTTTTGTTTGGCTCCTGCCGTCACCTCTCCCATGACAACGTTAAAAAATAGACCCAGAGTCACTGGCAGCCTGATGCGTAGCTTCACTGGATGAAGTCACATTTCTTCATGGCATGATGTCACTGTGGGGCGGGACCACGCGTCAGACGGCATTAGAGTGAAACGTCCTGTTGACTGCGAGGAAATTAGCCTCATTTCATTTGCTGAAACGTTAAAGATGACAAACTGAAACCTTTAAATGAAGCTGCTCAGTATTTGTTGGAGATGTAAATACAAGCAGGTGTGCAGCTACAGAGACGGGTTTATAGCAGCGCTCACAGCTGTGGCTATAATATTACAGACAACACTGTCTGTAATAGTGCAGACAACACTGAACTACTGTAAATATGTCACCATGAGGAAATTCTATTTAATTCTGTTTATCTTTAACTTTCATTACTTAATATCCTGGAGACAGTTGAGCAGCAAGACTTCAGATCCTCTCTCTCTAGTCCTTTCACCACACTTATGTACCTCAGACTGCCTGTAAGAATATATATTTTACATTATAAGATAAGATAAGATAAGATCCTCCTTTATTGATGCCCAGAGGGGAAAATCAGGTGTCACAGTACAAGGCAGAGAAACAAATAGAAATGAAAATAGATAGGATAATACAGCAATAATACAAGATGACTATATACAGATAAAGTGTCCAGATAAGTGACCAGATAAAATGACAAGTATTGGATAAAGTAACATAGGATAAAAAGAAAAAATAAGAATAAAAAAAAGAAAAACTAGAAAAGCACTGGGAGAGCACAGACCTCCACCAAGCACAACATTTCCTTCCATATTGTGACTTCCACCAAAGATATTACTAGTATTAGTCTTGTGTTTATTTATATCAATATTAGCTCCACAGCGTCGTGGCTGTTTAAAGATGTCTGTTGCATGTTTCTAGCTTCATTTGTTTTTTTATGATGCAAGTTTCAAAGATCGATTTTTTCATATTCTGGATCATATTATCTGAAATTATTCCTTTATCCGGATCAATCTTTGATATATTGTAGACCATGTTAGAAACTTGTCCTGTATTTTTTTTCAAAGTGTCTTGACCATTTTTGGTGGAGTCATATGCAGAAATGTCACATATTGTCCTATCTCCCAATGTTAAAGAATCCTTCAAAACATTCCTGGATCCAGACGGTGATCCGGATCACTTCCAAAATCCAATC
>OOFC01001640.1:0-11440 GCA_900323345.1 Pseudochromis fuscus | reverse complement strand
TCTTCTCCAAATAGTTGTTTGACAGGATCGAAACAAAAATCCGTTTCTGTCCGAGTCTCATGGCAGACAATACAAACTAACAGAGAGTTAGCAGTACAGTACAAAAACCATCCCAACTGTGTGCACAGCTACTCTCACTTGGTTTTAATGATTGGAAAATTAACATCACAAATATTCATATTGTTTAGAAGTGTGAGTTGATTAGGATTTTATTACTTTGTACCCACCCTGTAAGTGACTTCTGGCAGATCTCCAGCTGATCAAGGAGGTGAGGAAGCAGCTGTCCCATCGTCTCATCTCCCACACACGACTGAATTACATTGGGCATTTCGTGGGCTCGCATCATGATCTTCACCCATGACTTATCAATGTTAGAGAAACGCTTTGCTTCCTGCCAAGATTGACACAATAATTTATCTTATTGTCAGAAGATGTGTTTTTGATTTGCTGTTGTTGGAAATACAACAGACCAAACAGAAATTTAAAAACAACCAACAACCAACCAACACCATAAATTATACAGAACATCAATAACATTATTAACACTAATTCTTACATCACATAGCCATGTTCTCCTTGTAAACATGCTTCCTATCCACAAGACATGTAATCACAAAGATAGAATTTCAAATCAAATGTTCACTTGGTTAATGACTCTGACATTATTCACCTTAGGCAGCTGCTTGGCGATGTCTCCACCCACAAACACAGCTTCCAGATAAATCCACAGGTTCTGCACAGTCATCCAGTGCTCGATGATGTCAGTGGTGTTGGAAAGGTTCTGAACCCACTTCTGAATCTGGGCTTTAAATGGGGTGTTGTACCTGCAAGTGAAGGTAAATCTGTGTATAAGCTTTTCACTGTGGCACTGTGTGGTTGTAAAGTCTACAAGCCAATCGAACATCTTCCCAGAACAGTGGGAGCATAACATTTCAATGTTACGGCCCTTGTCACATTCTTAACATTCATAATTATGAGGATCAGTACCGACATACCTGTTGCTCATAAGCGATCCTAACACCATCAGGCTGTCCTCCATGCTGGCAATGATCTCTGATGTGCTGTCTCCTCTCAGCAGCAGCTCTCCACGGGTTTTAAAGTTGGCAAATGTGAAGGTCTTGTTGTCCCACTCAGCAATCACTTGCTTCAGTTTCTGCTCAATGTCTCGCTCTTTCACAGCGCTGATACAGATGTCCTGTAAAATGAACCCCAACCCAAAACTTTTTAAAACATCAGAAAATGAAAACAGCCAACACTGACTGACATCATTATTAGTATGATCTATTTATAATTTGTAAGTAAAAACAGTTAAACTATGTTTTTTTTTAGTTTGTTATTCACTGTATGCAGTAAAAACACACACTTCTGTATTTCTTTGACATGCATATGAAGGCAACTACTCCCTCTTACCTCTATCTCTTCTTTATACTTGAGCAGTGGAGCCTCCATAATGTTACGTAGCTTGAATGTATCAGTTTCCACCTCAAAGGTGTGTCCAGTCACCTGGGTACAAGATCAGAAACATCACAGCTAGTCTTACCCCTATCATCCTGTAGATGTTTGTAACAGTAGGTGTGGGTGATGAAGTAGCTGCATGCTGGCAGCCATGTTTCACTGACCTCAGTGATTCTCTTCCAGTGGCGCGCCATCATAGCTTTGTTGGTCATGAGTTCCAGTAGGGGGCAGCACTCGCTGAATTCATCAATTGTTTTCTTCAGGTCCAGGAAGGCCTGCCACTCCTTCAGAGCACGAGGCAGCTTGCGACACCTGGTAGTTCATAGGAAGGCATCAGCGAACACAGACTGGGGATAAGTCTGCTCATATTTTGGTCGCTAAAAATCTAGAGTGGTTACAAATAATAACCAGACATTTTATGGACACAGCATAGATGTTTGGTTACTCTCAGAAAGAGCCTAACGGATATTTGGATAACCACGTACGCAATTGTAATTTTTAATGTGTATTGCATTTAAATTAGGTCCAAATTAAGCAAGAGGATTTAAAAACAGGACCAGGAGTATTGTTAGCTGTGGTGAAACTAGTAGTCTGACTCTAAGAGGAAGCTGCAGGGGGAAAAAGCAAGATTTGAGAAATGATGTGGAAACTTTCCAGAAAACTAAGCGATGTGGAGAAGTCAGAGGTAAGAACAAGGGAGACAGTGTGGCACATGTCTGTGAGACACAAGGGAACAGGAGGTGACCTTTGTAAGAGAAAGAGTTGTAACCTACAGGTGAAGTGAATAACATTTACTTTATCAATGCCACCTGTCAGGGAAGCAGGAGATCAGTTAGGGCCTAAAATCTCCAACACAGCAGGTGTTGTGGAGTTTTCCCGGGAACCACTAGTGGTTGGTAACTACCAAAAGTGAGCTAAGAAGCCACAAACTAACTGATCTGGGTAGGAAGCAAAGGCTCTCCATGTGGTCCAATCCCAGAGGAGAGCTACTCTATTACATATTGCGAAAAATCAAATGCTGGCTGTAACAGGAAGGTGTCAGAACACACAGTGCATCACAACTTGTTGGGTGTGTGCACATTGTTTGCCAGGGGGAAGAGACAGGACAGCAGACCATGTACACCACCTCAACAATTTCCTTGGGGATTAATAAAGTTTTATTGTATGGTATCGTTATTGTAATGGTATGTTGTGAGGCTATTGTGTGCCTCTCCACATCCCAGATTTTTTAGGAATAGCTTGAGATTGGTGATGTCACTTCATCTCTGCTAGTCAGACAATTTTAATAATACTCTGCAGGAGAACATAACAATGTTCTCTGTGACAGAAATCAGAAAAAACTTTATTTCAGGGTTTTGGAATCTGCCAGGAATAATTCTGATCCAGCTTTGCATGTTACTTTTGCTTTAGCGAGATGTTGCCTCGGGCTCAGTTATATTTTATAATATTTGAAATAGAAAAGTAAGGTCACATCAACTACATTTTTTAGCAAGCAGCCATTGTCTAAACAGCATAATACCCTCTAACATATTACATTGGGTCCTACCTCCCACATCATCCAACTTGTTAGTTATCATCATTATGTAAAGCCCAGTTCAAAAGTTCAACACTGATGCTGTTGCACAGTCACGGACTGCACCCCACCCAAAGTAACACCTTTAAAACTGATAGTACTTCTGCCTCGTTCTATCTTCTTCAAATCAACACAGTGACACGTTTGACAGCGACTTGTTTCCAGCCTTCAACTGTCACGACAGGAAAGTGAAGCCATCTTTAAACCCTTTTTTTGGGTTTTTTTTTTGCCACAATTGTCTAAGCCTCATTTCCCTTTAGTTTTCTTTTCACACGTGCTAAACAAGTAAGCCCTTGTAACGGTCAGGGCGCAAAGATAAGCATAGATCAAGATTGTGAAATTGAAATTATCATGAGAACTTAATGGAAAAATGTTTTTTAGCAGGTCCAGTGGAACAAACTTCTGTCAGGCCAAGAAAGGAGTAAAACTGAGGAGAAAAAACTGTGTAATTTCACTTATCTTCGATTTAATTTTCATTTGTTCTGATGTTATTTTTTCTTTGTTATAGTCATTCACTTACTGTAGCAATATGACAGTTTGATTACTATGTACAAAGCGCCACCTCCTCAGGTGCAGTAGAGGCTGCATTATCTTTCCTGGAAACATCTCACGGTCCATTTTCACTTAGTTCAAGCTCAGGTCAGCACAACTCGGGTTCAAACAGTTCAATAATCAGCAGTTCAAGTAACACAAAATACATTCAAGGCAAATAATGAATGGTCTAACCTGGTCTGAAAGTCTAGTAGCTCATTATTGATCTTCTCGATGTGGATATCAGCCCAGAGGATGTCATAGTAGCCGTTGACGGTTTCGATGACATTGTTGTAAAGGCCATACAACTTCTGCAGCAGGGTTAACTGCTTTCTAATCTCCAACAGCTGAGGATGCTGGGTAACAGGAAGTCCAAACAGCTCCTCCCCACCCGTGTAAGTGATGTACTTTCGGAACAGGTTGTCGAATCGATTCTAAAGGGGAGAATGGCCAATGAAATCAGTTCAAGCAGCGCGTAACCGAACAAAGTTAAATCATATCAAACTATCTGTGGTACTGGCTGTCACTCTTAGCCACTGTGAACTGGGAGTAAAACATACAACTCCCCAAGTATAAATTCGAAAGATTAAAAAGCAGACGCAGTTCTGTCATTTATAATGAATGAAAAAGAATATTTAAAAAATACTCTCTTTGAATGTAATTATAATCTAACTGCCTTTGTATTTAACATATTGAATAATTTATTGTTATGTCCAGCTCACATAATGAGTAACAAACCTGGAACATGATGAGTCTGTCACTGGCATCCTGAGGAGCGAGCCCCACCACCATGGGACCATCCTAAAAAAGAGGAAAAAGTAAGTGGATGCCATCTGTTATCAAACTAAGTCTTAATCAAAGCATGTTAATTATATGCTGTGAATTAATCAAAAAGCGACCTCAGTACTGTCAGAATCTTTTTTGTACCTTTTCATAGTCCTGGTAAAAGTGCTGGCAGTCTTCCAGAAAGGTCTCCACATTACTGACCAGCTCTCCTCGGAAATTTGGCTGCAAGGCCACCAGCTCGTTCTGGACCTCCGTGCTCCGGGACAGCAGCTTCTCCCAGGTGTAGCGCAGGGTGTCCACTTTATCAGCTTCTTCTTTGGCCACTGACAGTTCATATTTATGAAGCATGGCATAGGACTCCTGTGAAAAAGAAGAAGAACACCTGACTTGGATCATATATATATATATTGGCAAGTTATTCAAGAAACACACAACACATTTCCTGATAGTCTGCCGCAGTGAAACTGACACTAGTTCATCCAATTCCTTTATGCACTTTATGCTGATCAGCACTTTACCAACCTTGCATACAGTTTACTCTTCATAGTACTCTTGTTACTTTCCTGTTGGGGGATTTGTGTGTCAGCCACTATCAGGTATGAAAGCCAATGTGCAGTGGATTACCTCTATTGGTCCAACTTGAAAATCAATAGATATGAGTTGTTCTCTGATCTCTTTGAGAGAAGCCATGGCAATGCGGATGTCATCCAGGTCTTTGATCTGTCGATTCAGTTTCTTTCCTGCTTCATCTACAAAAGCAAATATCTGCTCCATCTCAGAGCGATATTTCCTGTTACAGTAGAGTCCATAGTCCACCATCCAGTTCTTGGTTTCAGCAGTGAGGGACATCTTTAGCGATGCTGGTACAAGGAAATAGACATGGAAACATCAGTAATTGATTTACTGGAAGTCAATTTTGTATAGATGTCAGGCAACAACTTGATCTAACCTGTGAACAGGGCTAAGGCTCCTACAGTGATGAACTCTGGTTCAGAGTTTATTTCCAGCTCTAGATCCCGGTAGAAAAGGATCTGACTCTCAAACTCTGACAGCAAGGGACTGGTCTGGATGAATCTGTAAAGAACACAAACCAAGACAAACCACTCACATGATGGTTTCTCAGAGTCAGACCTTTATAGCATTCATTCAGTTTAACATACTTTCGCATGGTGTCTTCTCGGTCCTTTCTCCAGATGTGATGGTAACGACTAAAACGGTCGAGAGCCATCGCCACCTCCTGCGCAATCACATAAAACACAAGTTGTAGAAGAAATCAACAACAATTTTGGATTTTTCAAATACAAAAAAAAAACTGTTGTTACCTTTATATCTTTACAGTGGACAAATGTTAATGTTAAACCTGGTAAGATTTTGTTTTTTTTAATTCTATGATCTACCTTTTTAGTGGAGGTGATGGAGGTGCTGAGCACAGACACCAGCTTGACAATCTCCTTGTTCTCAGACACACTCTTGTAGTAATTTCTGGTTTGAAATGGGATGGCCTGGATCACAGATGCTGAAATATCTGAGGTGCTGCCCTCTGGAAAGTTTGGAGAACACAATGTATGACAGAGTATATACATAAGCATCTTTACTATGAGGTAAATCCATTTAATTTTAGATCCTTTCATAAATTGTTGTAAATAAAGGTTGTATATGTGCAACCTTTGAATCATAGAATAAGTTCATTTCACAGTAATTGTTCCATACAGCAAATAATTTACCCTGAACCTTTATCACAGTATATTATTCCCTTTTCTTCAGTTTATCCTTTGTTCTATCTGTAATGTTTTAACATGTCTGCCTTCACAGCCACTGACTAATCATGATATTTCCATCAGCATGCATCCTGAGTCAAATGTGGCTTTGCTGTGTTACATTGTGAATAAAGATGGGGTTATATTAGATAAGTTCTCATGTCCTCTTATACCAGCCAGGCTTCTATATGTCGTTGCATCCTCTGATTCGCTCTCAGAGCTGTCTTGCTTCAGAGCCGCCATCCGTCTTTCATTCATTTTTCTCTGCAAAAGGAAACTCAAATATAAGCTGTTTTGTACAGTATACAACCATGTCATTGTCTGTCCAGATAAACAAAATTAAAATTAGATTTATAAGAATTAGGAGGGGGATTTTGCTTGGCACAAATTATTTTTATTCAGTCAAACTCACCTTAGAGATCCTTTCCTTGCTCCACTGGCTGACTCCTTTGCTGACACTGACAACACAGTCCACAGCCCGGTTTAGAGCTTGCTGGACCTCCTCCAGAGCTGGAACCATGGCGATGCTCGGGATGCAGAGAGTCACGTTGACTCTGAAGATTGCCTGCTGACCACTGCTTTTGCCACGGCTGAGTGAGTCACTCTCACCTACAGTGGGAGAGTAAAGTAGCTCTGATGCAATATGTTATCATACAAAGATGAGCATTTTATTATCCCAGAACACTACCTGGTATTTATGGTACCTGAATCAGCTGATTATCAGAATCAGAATACTTTATAGATCCTGAGGGGAAGTCGTGTTAGAGAGGCTGCAGTAACAGCAGCAGTAGTATACAATGTATAGTTCAAGTATTTCATTGTTTTATTTTTAGTTGGAATCGTCCCAAAAGTGAAGGAAGTATGGTTTTAGGGCTTTTCTTTCAAATATTTATATAATTATTTACACCCAGACCCACCCAAGAAATGCATGAGCGAGGAGGTATGTATGCGCTTGCGTAGCATCTCCAGGGTGTTGCGCGTCACTCTCAGCAGGGCATCCACGTTGCGGTGGTTGAAGTAGGAGAGCAGCTCCTGAGCTTCCTCCTCCATCACTTCCATCAGATCCCTCTTCTTCCTCCTCCTCACCAAGGGAGAGGAAGGGCCGACGCTAGCAGGAGGGACCAGTGTGTTTCTCGAGAAGAGACGGCCCTCTGAGCGGTGCTCATCTTCACCTAAGGAGGTGACACATTTGCTCTGAGCATGAACATAATATAGTTATCTTTTCATACCGCTGTACTGATGTTATATTTAACATTAACCTCATATCTTTATGCACATTAAATTTCACCTCAACTCATTCTATTTGATCCTGGAAGGAAAATGTCAATATACCTTCGCTGTCAATGTGATCTATGGTCTTGCTCTCAGTGCAGCTTTCTTCTTCAACCTTCTCCACCTCCTCTCTCTGATTGTGGTCAAACTCCAGCAGCATGTTGATTAGCTCATTAGCAGCCTCCTCCACGAGTGAGCTCTTAATGTGGAGATTCTGGGCTTGTCTTATGCACAGGTCCTACACACGTATGTAAATACAGTATGCCATGATGTATAAGATTCACCATTAAGGTTGCACATAATTATTATGTAATCATCTTTCAAATCATAGCGACAGAGGTGAGGGGAGTACTGCTAATGTGGGTTTAATAACTGAGTGTAATTTATATTCATTTACCCTCGTGGTTTGCACAAATTCCTCACAGGTGACTGGTTCATCCTCCGGCAGTACACACAGTGTGGATACGCTCATCTCCTGCAGCACTGCATCTATTCTAAACTCCACCAGGTCGTTCACTCGGTCCATCAGCAGCTCCAGGTCAACTGGAAACACAAAAACACAGGAAATACAGAGGGATGCAGGTGAACAGAAATCAAAGGAAAAAGAAGGGGAAGATGACAGACATTGTGGGGGAAAAGGTGCACAACAATTTTTTTACAGAAAAAAATAAATACATAAAAATGTCCATGCAAAAAAGTGTGATGTGTATAGGACAGAATGTGTTGTACATGAAAGAGTTGCATGTGAGAATACACACACTGAGTACACAATGAATTCATTCATGTAAATTTTATCCCACACCGCGGGTGCTGAGTTGCAGTATGTCTTATGCGTCAGCATGTGAAACATCGATCTCAGTGGATTTTTTGCTTACCCAACGCCTTGTCGATGCGGCTCAGATACTTGTCAATGTTCAGAGATGTCCAGTTGAGGGAAGTCAAACCTGGCTGTATAGCCTCATCCACCTGTCAAGTAAGTGATGTATGATGATCCACTTTGTACAGCTGACTGCAGTACACAGGCCGTCTATTTTTTATTTACTTATTTTTTTATCTCAGATTTGTGTGTAGCATGGCAAACGTGTTCACCAAACCAAGCTACTGCAACAGAAGCAGTTCCTTAAAATGAGTGTGATATTACATGAGTAATAAAAAACAATTGTTACTATTGATACAGGTCTTAGTAAATGTTCTTTAATTCTTAAATAACTCAACATAATCCTAAACTAACATGTATCTTTTACTCTTTTTTAGTGCAAAATAAATTATTGAATCATTTATTACAATTTAGAGTTCAGAAAACTTGTTTTGATGTTGTTAAATCCTGTAGTAGTATTTAATCCTAGTATTTAATCTAATCCTAATGTATTAATGAGTTTCCTTTAAATGAAACATAAATTATATCAAAAACATTTCTCACCTTAGCTACATGAGGCATGGCCAGCTGTTCAAAAGCGCTCTGAATCTTAGCCCGCACTCTGGTGTTTTCACTCAACATCAACTGAAACACAATAGATGTTAATACACTTACTCACACAAACAGGGAACTGATACTGTAACTGATCACTGATACAGTCTGGGATACTGTAAGTGAAAGCATAACAATATTTTATAATGTCCTGTTGTGTTGTGCTCAACAACAGAGATTTTTATCACAGAGAGGATCCTGATATATCTCATATTTCTTCTCTTCCACATGCTGACGACTGTGTGTAATATCCACCTGTAATTTATTGTAGTTCTTTTTGAGAGTGTCTTGTTTCTGCTGGAGCAGAGCAGCAAAGGGAGGGATCTCTAAATTCATCCTCGTCATGCAGTTTGTCTCCCTGATCTGGGTCAGGATCTCTGGGTCAAAGTTCACGAACAGCTCCCCTGTCTCTGGAGACCTGACCAGCAGAGAGGCCGCCAAGCCCACCCTGGCGTCCTCCATCTGTATCGGAGGTATCAAGGTGGATCAGAGAGTTTAGTAAAGGTTGTGAGAAAAATGAGAATGGAGAAATGTGGGCAAGAGGAAAGACAGAGCATGGAGGAAGAATAAAGAATTAGCAGAGGGTGTGGATAACATGGAGAGAAAAACAGCACGTATTAGTTTATATATTTACCATATTGTTATCATATGATTTACTTTATAACCCTCATCATGTGTCCTCTCTCTGTATTTACCTTTTTCATCCAGTTGTGATGGTAGAGCATCTCATACTCCAGCAGGACTCTTGCTACCCTGTTAAAGTTCCTGATGATCCGTTTAGCCTCTGGTGTGGAAAGTACTCCCGGGTGCTACACAGAGGTACAATCATACTGCATGACTTCAAAGGAAAATCACACACTCAGCAGAAACACATTTAACTGCAGAAAGTATTACTTGCTGAAAGAGATCCATGGGACTCTGGATTCGGCTGTACAGCTGTCGAGACCACATGATCCGACCCGCCACTGGTGGAAAGTCTCTGCCAATCGGGGGGTCCAGTTTCTGCTTTGCATAGATGCGGGAAACCATTTCAATGTCCCGGCCGTAATTCTGGAGAATGCGCTGATACTTCTCATCGATGCCGAGATCCGGGATGCCCAGTCTGTTTTAAGTAAGTCAAAAAATGAAATACATCAGAATTTAAAAATAGACGATCAATTCAGAAACATGAACTAAATAAGATGTGAATAGAAGAAACTGTGACACTCATACTACTCTCGCTTGGAAAAATCTTTTACTGTAACATGACACTTTGACTTGTCCGATCAGGAAACACCACATGTAACTAGTAACGTCATTCACACTTCTTCTACCTTTCATGTGTCCAAGTGCACAACATTGTGTTACCTTTCAAACTTCTTCAGCACATTTAGAGCTCTTTCTGTATTTTGAATCTTTTCAAAGGTGCTGTCCATGAAACTCTTCAGCTGATCCTGGAAACACCAACAACAACATTTACTACAGGCTCTGTGGAGTGAAAACCCCCAACATGAAGATAAAGGAGATTCTCCCTCTTTCTCAGCATTTTTGAATGTAGTTTTTTATTTGCTGAGCTTGACAGATCATTGGCGCATTGTTAGTTGCCTTACACTTTAATCATTCTCCCGAGCAGATGGACCCCATGTTCCCAGGCAGAAATCTTTTCAATGTCTATATAGTATTGACTGTTAATTGTATTGTCTGCAGTGAACTTACATGGAGCTCAGATGTGCTTTTGCAGAATTCCTCATAGTCGACGTCGAAGTCGGTTCTTCTCTGGTCAAGAAAACTGTAGTGTTTTTTCTTCATGTTCAGCACAATAGCCTGTCAAACACAAACATTTAGACACACATGTACATACACGCACAAGTTATTAAAAAAACTGATCTGAATTAAACGATACAACATGTCAAACTTGGTCTGACTGCACTTCTGCAGTTAAACCCCAAAGAGGCAAATCTCAGACGTGAACCATATATATTAGGACTTCAGGATGTCAAGACACTAATGTTGGAAACACATCTTTAGTCCTGATATGTTACATGAAATAACTGATGAAATTAGGCAAACTAGATCACATGCAGAACATTTAGTTAGTGAGTTGACTTTTTATTTTTGAGGAACTTTCACTCAAATCAAGATTTCCTGAGAGACCAGAAAACAAGGTGCACTTATATTAGGTCACTACAATAAACAGCCATGTTTATAGCTTCCATTTGTATTACTGCTAACTCCTGTTTTAAAGTGCAGTGCAGTTCAGAATTAGTATAAAGAACTTCCAAAGCCAGTTTCTCCTGTGATGTGCTTATAGTTATTAACTAACAGCCATGAAGACTGAAGACACAGATATGCAGCTGGCTTTAGATGCCAAAAATGACCTTCCAGCTTTTCATATAACTCCCAGTGGTTTGGTCAAAAGATTGCTGTCTGCAGTAGTGAATCAAATGGCACTGCAGCTGACAGTGTCCAGTGGTTTGAGAATAGTAGCATCACCATGAGCACACAGGATAAATCTTTGATCTAAATTTAATCTTTCTGTTTTTAAAGGATTAAAAAGCTCTATTTTGGTTTAAGAATCCAATTTGAATTTGTGATTTCTGAGCATTGATGTTTGCTCAT
>OOFC01001639.1:5015-20508 GCA_900323345.1 Pseudochromis fuscus | reverse complement strand
CAAAATATTTTACAGCTGATGTATAAATTCTTGTATGGTTACAGAAAACCATCTTGCAGGAGTCAGAAGAAACAGCATCACATCTGAGGGAGCTACAATAAACTAGCATCTTAAATGGTCAATGAAATGAAAACTAGCTTACATTTAGCACCTAACTTACCAGCTAGCTAGCTACTGTATGAATACATTTTTATTTAATTTTTGCAAGTTAAACCGTAAAACCATTATAGATCAAATATATTTACCCTCTAATATTATAAAAAACTTACTTGACTTTATATAATCCACAGGCTCAACTGTGTGGCTTCAATAGTTTTGTGCTTTGGGCTCCAAAGTGTGGCCTCCAGGGTTTAAGCATCATCTGTGCATGTGATGGAGGAGTGCACAGTGCATGCAGAGGGCATGGCCTCAAATGACTGAGGAGTGTACTTGCATTAAATCTGGTTGTTTTAGCCAAGATTATGCTACAATATATTTTCACCAATTATATTTAAGTTCCCTGTTGAGCACCAACCTTCAATTTTGTAAATTTCTGTTTTATTTCCATAAATTCCCATAAATTCCCATGAAAAGTTTCCAACTTTGAAAATTCCCAGAATTTAGCAACCCTAATTAGATCACTAGTAAGAAGAGTTGGTTAATGACATCAGAATGACTTGTGAATAAAACAAACCATGATTGAAAATTATGATTTTTGGATTGAAGTCAATTGGAGCAGATTTTTTTAAGCCAGTAACTCATGACCACTGGGAGTATTGCACTTTTTTTGCACTTCACTTTTAAGATGCAGTTGCTTTGTCCATTTCTATATGCAGTCTGTGCTCTTTTCTGATGGGTGTAAGGTGCATAAATGTCTTTTTTTGTTATGAGTTGAATGCTGCACCATATGAATGGATTGTAGAGAGACAGATATACACCTCATTATAGTCCACTCAAGTATTTCCACAACGTCTTTCTTTCATCTTGCAGTGTTGTTAAAGAAAAGACTTCAGTGAAAGAGCTGGATGATTTCAAAATCTCCAGATTACATGGACACACTCTACTTTACAAAAAAAAAAACTTCTCAAACATTTTAATAAATAAACATGGGTCCTCTGCTTTTGTGAGTGCCTGTCTCTGGAAGATGGAGCACGAAGCCAAAACTTATTGAAATCTGTTATTATTCACGGATCAATGGCTACACAACAAAAAAAACACTTTTTGAGGGTGATGCACCAAACGACTATGTTCACTGAAAAATAAGCTTTTAACATGTTTACTGGGTTCTAACAGTAAGTGACGGGCACGATTATGAATAAAAAAAAAAAGATCACAGAACACCTGGTGAGGGTCACAGACAGCACATGCCAAAAAGAGAGGACAAGCAGTACCTCCTGTTTGGGCCGAAGGGTGACCAGATCCTTGTCCAACAGATGAAGTGGGGCAAGTGAGATGAAGTGGAGGGTTTGTTTTTTTGAGCAAAGCAGGCAGTTGAGGGGTTTTTGAGGGGAAGGAGAACAGATGCGTGCAGAGACAAAGAGGTAAAATGCTGCAGGTGAGTCAAAAAGGCAGGCAGCCAGACTGACAAACAGAAACAGTTGACACCATTGGGGCTTTGGACTGCGACTGTTGGGAGGCCATTTAATGTACTGCCAAAGAGACAGGGGCAATCCATTTCAGAGTCAGCCAACTGATAATTAATGCAGTCATTTATCGACTGAACTTAAGCGTTTGGAGGAGGATTACGCCCCGACTTCTTCATCTAAAGATTTGATGGGAAGACCTCACAAAACCACAAATAAAAGTCCATTAAGTGACTAATGCAATGCCAATAATTCCTGCATTACTCAAGACAATATCACACAAACCTGCACAGGAATGATACAACACAAGAAGGAGCGTATATATATTTCAAAAGCCCATTTCGCATCATTTTAAAATCACTTCCTGAATAAATAAAGATGAGATGTTTGAGTATCTTCGCAGGAGTACTGGGAGATTTGTCAACGGGGAAACCACAGATTCACTGAATCATCAGCAGTGCTTTAGGGCCATCTGTTTATCCCTCTAATAACAATCAATCCCTCTGATGTCAGCGAGGGACACTGTTAAAGATGCATGCTGTTGAAAATGTGTTGTCAGTTGAGAAAGAGAAGCTCTTTCCTCCCGGAGTTCTAATATTTAAATCACTCGGGATAAAATCAAAATATTTATTCACATCTCATCTGAATTTTCACTGAAACTATTTCCCAGTGGGCATTAAGGGGGGAAAGAATATAAAAAGCCTGAATAAATGTATATTAAACATTTCTTGTCTAGTCTTCTTAAGCTCAATTCATGCAGTTTCCATGGATTATACTCAGAGGAATCCTGGAAACCATGACATAAAAAAAAGGAAGAATATTTCCTTCACAGACAAACAATTCAAAGAATGACAGGTCGTGCTTAACAAACACAAAGTGCGAGTGCGTGACCTACAACAACCAAAACCACACAGACAGACACGGAGGTCCGAGAGCCAAAATACCTCTGGCTTTGAGTCTACAGGCGAGCCTGCCTCCTCACCCTGAAGGAGAGGACGAGGTAGAGAGCAGAGAAGCAAGAGAAGGAGAGCAGAGGTTAGCAAAGGGCATTAGGCAGGATACTGGGTTAGAAAAATATCATCAGCAGCAAAGAGGTCAAGTTAGATTTTAGGAGGTGATTCAAGAAATAGTGAGTGGAGGGAAAGTGTTACACAAGTATGAAACGCTAAACTAGGCCAAGGGGAAGAAAGCTGTGATTACACTCTTGGATGAAAAGGAATGTTAGAGAGAAACATGAGTAGTTCATGATGGTTTTTTACTCTGAGTCTCAGGTGTAGTGTTTTTGAGATGAAATCAGGTCAAAGTGTGGACATCCTCTCATCTCGTACCTTGAGCTCCAAGGTCCTGGTGGGCGTTGAGGTGTTGGCTCCCAGTGTCTGCCTCTGATCTTGACCTTCGTACTGCTCCGCTTCCTGATCAGTGTACTGGTCTAGGTCTTGGTCCTGATAGTGATACTGATCGTGCTCCAGGTCTAGGCTGCCCTCTTGGTCCAGGTCTTCCCTGGACATGAACTGTGTGCGTTCACTGGAGCTTCGCTGGGACAGCTGGTCCATACTGTCGCCCAGAGCTGAGGCTGGTAAAATGCAAGGTAAGAATGCAATGAGTGAAGTGTTAAAGTATTTCAAGGAATAAAAAACTCATCATCAAAATCCAGTTTGGAAGATGGATTAAGATATGAACTAATGATTCATGGGAATGTTTAAAAATAAAGAGCTGATACAACTAAGATATTCAAAAGTTATGGAGGCTGGCATTTTAAATATTTTTCAAAAATCAGAAAAATTGGGTGGATTATTATTTTCTTTCGGATTTGTTGAAATGCTCTGACATCACTTGGGCTCAGCATGTGGAAGCTTTGGGATTGTTGTTACATTACTCGCTGTTGACACAACAGCACAATCTGCAACAAATCTGTTCTTGCAGCCTCCTGAGTAACTTTCTGCCACGTTTTACCTCTTCTGTACTGAAGAACAACACTGATGGAGAATCAGTCTTGAGCCCATGTGATGTCATTCATCATGGCAGCACAGTAGTGCCATCAGGATTGCCACACAAAAACACACAACTTTTTCATAACAGCTCAGCTCATATCAGCATGTGCATGTATTTAAATTTCATTTGACATCATCTACAGTGTTTAACTGGCCACATATGCATAGACATGACATGTAAGGAAAGTTTAAATACTATGAAACTCAAAGGGATATGGTAAGCACTGCCTTCACTTTGAAAGCCATAACAGTTGTTGGTGCTGAAATATTTGCTCTCCATGGAGAGAGGGACTATGTTTTCAGCCATACATTCATCATCCAGTCCATTTTCAATACCTGAGGAGCTGAAGCCAAGTTCCTGACTTACAACATAAATCAGTAAACATGAGTGAACCTCTGTGTGAATAGTCTTACCTCCATCGATGCTCCGGGGCAGCAAGTACCGCTTGCTAACGGACCGATCGAACTGCGGGGCAGGCCTGTCAATCAGAGCGCTGGCCTGTCTGGTCTGAGCTTGGGTCCGCCCGCTGTAGCGGAACTTGGAGCCAATCACCAGGAAGCCCTTGGGAGGTGGCTCTGGGGAAACCAACCTGCAGCAAGGTTCAATTTATGTAAATCCACCACAGATTTTGGTATAAATTCACTTTACACATCCATCATTTCTTTTAATTGGAAGTTTTCGGTAAAGAATTTTGATCTTTGGTATCAGTTATAGGGAAAATAAATACAGTTGTATTGAGTTTATGAGCAGGTGTTGATTTCAAAACTTAAAGGACTCATTTGAGATTGTGTAGAAGACCCTTATTTTCTTTTAAGATACCGTATTTTCTGGACTATTGAGCGCACCTGTGTATAAGCCGCTCCTGTCTATAAGCTGCTATTGAATTTATTCGAACAGTTTCATGTGGTCCACTCTGACCGGGTCTGATGTGACGAGGCTAAATGTATCGGCGGCACGGAGCTTGCTAGCTTGTAAAAAGTAAAAAGTAGCGGCTTATAGTCCGGAAAATATGGTAGGTTAAATACAACAGCTGGCTACTAGTCTTGCAACTATACAGTAAATACAAATCAACTTCAAGCAGCTGGTTAGCTTAACTTAATACAAACACTGGAAATACCTCGCCTGGCTTTTTACAAACATTAATACAGCAGCCAGCAGAGACTCTGGGAAGGTACTGAGGAAGTAGTTAAGACCACAAAATGTCATTTTTACACTGTGTGTTTTAGCTGTTTCTCCAGGTTTCTCCTAACCTAAGATAACCATCTCTTGTCTTTTGCTTCATATGTACCACACAGACATGAAAATGGTACTAATGATCTGATCTCAGTTAATTATTCTCTATTCAAACGGATCATTTATTACTGGAAATGTTACACATGATGTGACCGTCCCCACTTTCCATAAAGCTAGTGTAAAATTACCCATTACGACCTCTCTATGAATTTACGATTTACTCGGCAGCAGGGGTTGTGTTTATTTGTTTTCACGACAACTAAGTATAAAGTTGGGGTGCCCAAACTTTTGCATATACCCGTATTAGTTATTTTAAATAAAATTTTCTAGAGTTAAGAGAGAAGAGTGTGAACATGCAGAGTTAAGGAGTCAGTATTTTTATCACTTGAAGGTAGCTCCACTGTGCCAGGTGCTAACCGGTCATGCACGGTGCAGAGATTGTGCGTTTGTGTACCTGTGAGAGTCCAGTCCTACCTGAAGAAGGTGTGGTGCTCAATGCAGACCTTCCACAATCGCTTCGAGGCCCGATGGTTGGGCAGCTTGAAGCCTATGGTGCTCTCAAACTGTTCGTACTAAGAGGTGAGGGAAAGGAGTGACGGTGGTGGAGGAGGAGGAGGAGGAGGAGGGAGGGGGCGAGGTGAGGAAGACAAGGAGAGTGAGGGAAGCAAGTGCGGGGGAAGATGGAGGGATGGCGGCGCGGTGAATTGTGTTTACTCCGCAGCAATGGGAAAATCAATGTTTTTCTGTTTACTCGTAGAAATATATTCTCTCGTCTCCCGCTGCCATGTCAGGTAGATTTTCCATCTCTAACCAACCTATAAATTAGGTGTTCATGCACTCACTCCATCAAATGTTCAGTGGTGTGAACAGAAGAAAATGCTTTCGAATCGATAGGTTATTAGCAATATAACAGGTCTTTAAACATTAGGAGTGGTCCATTCACAGGAGGAAGCCAACTTTTGTTCCACACAAAAATTCTGCAGGGACAGTTTAGAATAAAAGAGCTTTAAAACACAATGATGGCCCTCCAGGCAAATTTGAAGTGACAGCTGACTTAAGAGGATAGATCCGCAGAACAAAGTATATGCACAAAATGGCCTTGGTATTCACTATGAAGACGTCAATGTCAGTTTAACAGTGGATATAAAACACACTGCAGATACCCTAAAGGGCAACAAAAATGAAGGAAAATCATCATAATTTCAGGAAGTTGGAAACCAGAGCGAGCATAATGTCACTCCAACACTTGCAAGTAAAACCCTTGATGAAAATGCAAATCCTCATGACTGGCTAATCACACTTTAAAGTCGCCACAGAGGAAAAGAGAAGGAGGACAAGAATAAAAACATGACCTATCAGCCTAATCTTTAAGAGCGGTATCTCTGGGGGCTATAAATAATGTCTGAAAAAAAATACTCTCGGCAGTTGTCACATGGTTTGCGGCAGATAAATCTCAGAAGTAACACTTTTATCAAACCATGAAATGACTATTTATGCCGCTTGGGATGAGTCAAGGGAGGCAATGATGTAATTTTAACAACTGTGAGGCCATGAAATAGAAATGTGAAGTTGGCTCTTTACCAAATTATCCTTTATTCCACTTGCGTCAGCTTCGCCAGAGTGACTGTGAGCTCTTCTGGTGTGGTTGTGTGTGCAAGAGCTGCACAGTAAACTACTAAAGCCCAGTAAAATGCTGGAGTGAAGACATGGGTGGTTGTTTTTATTTACCTCTCCAGGGCGGATCTTGATGTAGAAGTTGCTTCTCTTATAGGAGATCTTGAGGATTTTTGGCCAAGCGAACCGATTAATCCTGAGGCGGTCTCGGTAGATGAGCAGACCGTTGGCACTCACACCGAGCATTATGTCGATTCCCTCTGAATCCTAGTGATCACAGGCGTACAGTGTCAGAGAGCCTCAGGAGAAACATGAAGAGTCTGGGAACACCATAGACTGTATACAGAAATGGACGAAGCAACCGGGACTCTAAAATGAGGACAAAATGTCCAATACCATCGACGGCCACTAGAGGCTGGCTCCAAAAAACGCCAATTGACTTCAATTCAAAAAATGCCATTTTCAATCATGAAATACTCAATCAATACATTTTCACCACAAGTCATTCTGAGGTCATTAGCTGAAGACAAATCTTCTCAGTGAACTGCTGGTTGATCTGGAAACAATAATATCTAAGGAGATGTTAGGCTTCAAAAAGAGGAATATTTCGGGGTATGGTTAGTTTGATTGGAGAGCAGGCCTGAGGTTGAGTCTCATACACATTGGTCAGTGTCCTCGGGTTCAAAGGTCAGACCCGCCTCCTTATTCCTTCCTTCATTCATTTCCAAATATGGTCACTTCTGGCTCCAAACTACCAACATGGCAACGTTCATATGCCAAACTCCGAGTCCACAAACCAACGGGTGACCTCATGTTAGCTTCGTCCATTCTACATACAGTTTAAGAAAAGCACCTAAGTAAGTATTATCTCTGTACCTTAGCGTGATGCAGGTCCACTCCGTACATTGAAAGCTTCTTGGCGTTTTCTAGAAAGTTCACCTCTGCTTCTGCTGGACTCATTCCCCTGCAGTACATATGTCATAAAAGATTCCTCAGATCACAATTATTTTTATATAATTACATCACATAAAAAAACTGTATCCTGGCATTCAACTGAATGAATGAAGTCATGTGTCCTGTGACCTGTAGTTACGATGCAGCTCCATCACTCTCTCCTCCAGCTCACGTGTCTGGTTGGGGGCAAAGTGGAATTCATTGACGTAGTCCGGGCCATGCTCCTCAGGCTCGTAGTCTCCCACTTCAGCCTGGACGGTGTAGGAGCCCAGAAGGGCATGGGTGACAAACGAGCACGGGAGACGACCGGAGAGGATGTCGTCCCTCAGCTGCAGGCACAAGTAGTACCTGAAGAAACACAGGACGGCAAAGGCAGAGATGCTGCTAGCACACCAGAGGAGAGTACCAATGTCATCAGAAAACATCTGGAAGAACCAGTTGTTGGAACTGGTCCTAGTTTCTGTCTGTGGATGGTTGAGTCAGGATGGTGGTGGAAAAAGGTCAGCATGTGTACACAGCATTAAGTTCAAACAGCTGCTTTGAAAGCACCGCCTGACACAGCCACTAGCTTCCCTGTACACTTTTAACTAGCCTGCTTCATCTTCTTTGAGAATTAAATTGCCATCCCAGTATAGCTGTGGTGAAATCACTGAACATAAACTCAACAGCAAAAAATATTCCTAAGAATGCTTCCTAATGGCTAAAAAAATGGGTTTAAAAAATCCAGAATTCATGAGTCTGGTAATATTTTTTATTTCAAAAGTTTAACAACTACACATCACACTTTTTTTTGCTAACAATTGGACTGGGATCCTCCTCACAGGTAAATCCCTTCAAATCAAATTTTAGGTGAGCTCAGAGAAACTTTCCACTGTGATAAATGTTGGTATCCGGTGTCAAACTCTGGACATCCGTCAGTGGTAGTGATGCCCGAACTAACAACCCAAGAGACACAACAACAACCAAAACACATTTTGAAGTGGAAGGTGTCTTTTTGTGTCATTTTTTATATCCGACTTTTACAATTGACTCAACCTGACAGCAAAAAAGAAAAGAAAAAAAATCCCATTGGAAAAGGTGTAGCTGTCTCAAAAAACCTTACAAGATTATAAATTTGATATAGCATCTGTCCTGTCCCCTTGGAGCAGGACCAGGTTTTTAAATGCAGTGCAATGTCTTCATATGCACTTTAATGAACTGATGCTGCAGCTGAAGACGGCACGTGAGTCATTTTACACAGCAGCCTATCCTGGTACAAAGAATATGACACAGATTATTTATACAATAGTCCTGCATGGTATCCTACCCTAACACCCAGGTCTTGTTCTGCCACCAGCACTTTCTTGTGACATATTTCCACAGCAGTTATAGTTTCCTTGACACAGAAATCAAGCAATTTAAAACCATTTCACCACTCCTCAAAAGCCTTTTTGGAGCATTATCTTTAAGGACTGATATTATCATTCCTGCTTTGTGATTGCTGGGTTGAAATTTGCAACAGTAATTTAATTTGTCTGCAATCAGAGGTGGTATCAGCTGTGTCAAATCAACTATACTTGTTTGTATTTACTAATCTAAGGAGAGAGTGCATGCAGCCCAGAGGGGAACCATCGGTATCAGTCACCATCTGTACTGCTTAGAGAAACCTCAGCTTTGTCACACATCACTGTGTTTAAAGTTCTATACGTTTCCATTTATGTGACCAGCCTTTAGTTCGGTAACGATAAAAGCTGAGTGGGTGGTTGAAGGCGAAAACGTTCGTTGTGACTTCTAAAGCCTTTTTCTTGTCTTCAGTCTCTATTGGAAAAGTGTTGGGCTTGCTGCATAGGGTGCTTTGTCTTAGCTGCTATAGTCTTTCTATAACTCCTGCCAAAGCCAAGATATCCTGAGGACAAATCAACTTAATGACTTTAGACAACCCAAACAAATGAGCTTTTTATGTTAAACTGAAAGAAAGAAAACTTTGTGTTGTTGAAGTCAGACCTACCTGGTGATGTCTTCAATGAGTACAGACGGGTCCGGGGGGTAGAACTTGACAGAAAACCCAAAAATCCAGGAACCGACTGTGGGAAAAAACACAAGGAAGAGTGTGTTATGAAGAATGTCTCATTATAATACTGTATGTGTGCGAGTTTGTCAGGCTGTGTGTGTGCCTCCTGCTCTTACCCCGAATTTGCTTCTTAATCTCTTTGGAGGGATCCAACCAATTCTGATAAAGAAAGAAGGAGACAATCCCCTTTGAGAATTTCAACTTCAGCAAAATCATCCATATTCACGTTTTAAGTGCCCTTTTAAGTAGTGCACCGCTCTGACTCATCTTCCAGTTTTAAACCTATTCCCTGGTTGAACACCTAATATATTCATGCTACAAGAATTTTGATGAAAGCGTCTATAAACGCTCAAAACATCAATATTGGGGCTATAAACCAGCTGAAACCAGCTCTGTCTGCTGAATGTCACCATCCGTGGTGCACAGCAGACCCTGTGCACCATTTGTAAAAGGCCATATGGTCTAATCACATTTTCAAATGGTAAAGGGCATGTATGCTGTTGTCAGGTTGTAAATGGTTAAACAGGGTTAAAGGTGTCACCGCTTTACAACACCTGTGGAAACCATTCAGGTAAAAAGACTGGTCAGCTGAGACACGGTGATAAAATCTAACCACAGCAAGAAACAATCTATGACAATCAGGTAAAACAAACACAATAAATCCACTGCCAAAGATAGACTGTATAGAGAATGGATGGAGCTAACGTGATGTTGGTTTGTGGACCTGGAGCCCAGAACGTGGCATTTGAATGTCGCCATGTTGGTTGGTTGGAGCCAGGAGTGACCATATTTGGATATAAAGTGAGGATTGAGGAGGCGGATCTGAACCTTTGAACCTGAGGACCCTGCCCAATGTGAATGAGACTCGAATTCACCAGTGCATCAGCCTCCTTTGCCATTTCCATATACAGTCTATCATGTCAATATACATGCATTTGTGGGTATGTAAAGTCTCTTATAGGCCATATTTAGAGATAAGTGTTGGACTTCATGACGACTAATTCAGGACAGTTAGTAACTAGGGATTAAACGGGCGTCTTATGTTTGATTTAATTCTGGCCGCAGCTGGCAAGAGATCTTATGAATAAAATTAATAAAAGGGCATAAATAATTGTCCCAAAGTAAGCTAATCCTAGTGAGTGAGTGTGTGTGTGTGTGTGCGCGCTTTTTGTGTGTCTGACCTTGGCATTGTCTGTGTCCTGGAAAGTCAGGCCAAAGTAGTCCCTCTCCAGCAGGTTCAGATGGCCACACACCATGTCCAGCAGGGTCTGGCCTTTGGCAAATTTCTGTTATACACACACATATGCAGATAAACATATAAGGACACACAGCAAGAGGGAAAAGGTGCAGGCTCAGGTTTTTTCTGCAAAAGACAAAAGGAGAGGACACAATGTCTCAGTGGAGTTAAAGGATGAGGACGACTTTGGTGAATCTGTTGGCTCGTACTTTGCAGTGTTTCTGATTGCAGCAGGGAGCTTTTGTTGCAGGTCCGACCCTTTTTTCTCTTCCATTTAATTGTTTAATCTAGATTATCATACTGTAAGAGCTGTAGTTGGATATCAGTGACAGAATTCAAAGATTTTGTTAAAAGAAAATATACCAGATATCATTTTACTACAGTTTCTTTGTTCTTTTTTTACAACACAAAGGACTGAGAAAATATCGGTGACATAAAAATACATCCCAACTGTGGCCTGAGAGATGCTCCCAGTCTGTCCTCACCCCCCTGCAGAGTAGGAGGAGCTACCCTCTTTATGCCTTTATAAGGGGAGGAATAGCATTTCGCATCAGTGGTGTTTCAACAGACCACACCTATTTTCTATCCAGCCCTTCGAGGCTGAAACAAGGCCTCAGTGGGCTGCACAGACGGCCTTGGCAAAATGCTGTGTACACACACACACACACACACACACACACACACACACACACACACACACACCAGATTCATCTCCTAGGGAAACCTGGCTCCTATGGCGACAAAGCAACCAAGCAGCTGTTACCATGGAAACAGAAGTAATAGGTCCCTTCTGTATGTATGCGTGCCCTCTCACTTTCCTTATCTCTGGTTACTACGAGGCCGCCACAAACCTTTGTTCAGCCCTCATGAGGGAAACTGGCAGTTCAGTCAGCATAACTTTTAAAAATTCAAGAAGGGTAATTAATTAACCATTACAAAGTAATCTGTCTCTCTCTCTTTTATTTAAATAAATAATAATTTAGATCCTGCTGCTCAGAGGCTGTCATGGGTGAAGCAGTGAGAGAATACTGTTGATTAACAGGCAGAGGGTGCAGTCAGATTTTTTGGGAGGGAGTGGTGCATATATTCGATTTTTCACCAAAATGAAATTGCAACACACATCTCAGGTGGTCCCCCAAGCATGGCAACCAATTCTGGGGCTGCTGATGAGATTTTGTTGTCGCTCCAATTGGATCCAATCACATTTCTGTAACTAGCTCTGTGGCCTGATTGTGTTAGCAGCCATTTGGTGTAATCCTAGAAATCCATTTTGCTGATCGCCTCCCCATGCAAACACGATGAGGAAAGACAGTGTGTGGATGAATGGGTTAATGGCTGGCCAAGGAGAAAGTAAATCTACTGAATTTAGTCACTTCAACTAATGCAAGGGGATGGAAAGCAGTGGAGGATCAAACAGCTGAGTCAGGAGTTCAGTACAGTGCTCACCCTCTGCAGACTCTACCCCAAATTTTAGTCAAGAGAAGTTAAATTAAAAATGTTACTATGTTGATGTCATATGCTTTCATGCATAACTTTTGCCACCAGAGGTCAGTCATGACAGCCGAGCAGACAAAGGTGGCTGCCACTGGATGTTTGAAGGTGGTGGGGATACAGAATAATTGCCTGCACAGAGGAGCTTATGTTTCACCTGTATTGGTTGGTGTGTTTGTTTCATCGCAACACTACGGAAAAAATACTAAACAGATCTCAGTGATTTTGTGTATAGGGTGATTCTCCAACTATCAAAGAATTTGTGTCCAAGGCAGAAATAGGAAAAATAAAAACACGTTTGTCATTTTTTATTCATGCTGCACTTTCTAGATACAAAGACGAACTCACAAAAAATTTATGATAGTTAAATTACTATCTTTATTACATAAAATATAGTTTCATATTGAGTGGTTTTTCTATATGCCCTTTGTCCCTTGGCCAGGTTTTGGACTCTCAGTCCCTCTTAAGACTGAAATTAAATTTGATTCAACAGTATCTTTATTGACAACGGGCACAGAAATTCCTTATTTAAATGAAAAATATCATGTGCTTGAAAGATTTATTAATACTTTATTTGTTTTTCATATAGAGAACACCTGTCCCTGGATCACTGTCATTTCCACCACCCACCACAAAATGTAACTTTTAACTTTTTTCTACTTTTGTCTACCTTTGTCTACTTGCAACCACATCAGTTGTCATGTGACAGGAGCTGATGGCAGGTTAGCAGCGTTAGCTCCATAGAAGGAAACAAGAAAAAAATCAAGGTAAAGTTTTGCAAAACCAAGAGTAGGTTTATTGGTCGTCATTTCCAAACACCTCATATTTCCTTTGAATGTACCAATAATGAAAAAAATACCATTTTATATTGTGTATTGTGAGTATATTTTAAGCTAACTCTAAAACAGACATTAGCATGCTAATTTAAAAGATTTTAAAAGAAACGCTAAACATTGTCATTTGCACAACAGTCATTTACATCACTTTATTTATTATTTTTTCATGTAAATATATATTTATGTAATTTCATTACAACCACTATCAGTTAATGTTTCGACACATTGTGATGAAGTAGAACAAATCAAAATATTTCTAAAAATATGTGTTGGATTTTCTGAAAAATATCATCACCAAATTTGACTGTAGTTGGAGAATCACCCGTATGCACTTGATTGATTTGAGAGATATTTGAGGCCATTACCCAAACTTAATTTGACATGGTGGTTAGTTCTAAATGCTGCAATGCTCCTCTGGCAGTACTGAAACAGAAGGGGATTTAAAATCAAGTGGAAGGCACACGGTGGCTGAACCCTGTCACTACAACCAGGAAGGGTGAAAATGACTTTTTTCATGGTCACAATTTGAATTATTAGTAAAGTCTAGACCAGGGGTGTCCAACTCTGGTCCTGGAGGGCCGCTATCCTGCATGTTTTAGATGTGTCCCTCTTCCAACACCTGATTCAAATGACCAGGATCGTTAGCGGGCTTCTGCAGAGCTTGATGATGAGCTGGTCATTTGAATCATGTGTGTTGGAAGAGGGACACATCTAAAACATGCAGGATAGCTCCTCTCGGGGACCAGGATTGGACACCCCTGGTCTCGAATAGCTAACAGGACTTCAGGAAACTTGGCCATGTATGCTTACACATGCTGCTAATGCACAGTCTCTGAAGGCCTAACAGTGTAGAAACACACAGTATCTCACAGAAGAGGCTTATTTATTGCCTTATGCTGCCATAGCTCTTAACTTCTATAAAACCTGATACTGAAGATTTTTTATTTCACCTAGTGATATAATGCTTCAAGAACTTTTGAAATGCACATTGGGAGTTGTAGTCAACTTTTTAAAACTTTTACATTCACAAGCTTATACCTCCATTTTTATCAAAGAACCAAATATTTTCATTACATCTCACTGGGAGAATTTCATGCACACCCAAGCAGTGCAGGCACTACATCTGTGAGTCATGTTTTCTCAGGGAGAGTTTAATGGAGATTTTTACTTCTGGAACCAGTGGTGCACAAAATCCCACTTTGCTCTGACTCTATTATAATCTTTTACACCGAGTGTTGCGTTATAGCTTGTTTGTAAATCGAATGCTAGGCTAGCCCACACGTTCTGGGCTGTTATGGTGAGTGTTTCAGAGTCAGCCAGCCTTAAAACTGTTTTGTTAGTCGAGTTTTACCTGTAGCAGCTGTTAAGACCCTGAGAGGAGAGAGTGCTACAACGTTAGGTCAAAGGCAGTTAATCTCAGCAGGACTTTCAAGTCAAAAACTGTTCAATATTCAGAGCCTCAGACAGCACACCCCCATACAGCACTCATAAGCCATCTCTGCTGGGGTTAACACTAAAACTAAAACTCCGCATGATCTCACTGAAACTGTTCTTTATCACTAAGAAAATGATACAGCTGAACTGGAAAACAAAAAGTACAATTACATAACAAAATGCTAAAAATAACTGCACCAAAAAAAAAAAAAAAATCAGAGCATTTTATTTAAATGTGGTCTCCTAAAAATATACCTCCCTCCAGTCCAACGCTTATCCATAAACCTCTCCAGTGCATTACAACCAAATCACAAAACTTTCCACTATATAACACAATCTCCTGCACAGACATACTGTATGTTTTGTTTGGACTATAAGGTGCACCGGCTTATAAAGTGCAATATCAATGAGCGGGTCTATTTTCATACATAAGGCCCATTAAGCGAAACAAAACCGTCAGATGAATCAAACTTTATTCAACTCATTCACAATATTCTGGGGTCCTTATACACACCGAAATATTATGTTGAAGCACAGTACGTATTACTCTGCAAGGGTCCTGACTACGGTTACCGTAATGCTCCAACAATCCATCAAGCGGTGCTGCTTCGTAGCTTACCAAATTTTTGAACGCTGTGCACCACATAAAATCAGTTCGAGGTCAGTAAGCACAACCAGAATTAATATAATATAATATATTAATAAGGCGCACTGTCGATTTTTGTGGATTGCACTGAAGGATTTTAAGTGCCCCTTATAGTCCGAAAAATACGGTACATAATTCTGGATACCCTCAGGTTCCAAGATGTGTATGTTATATATGTGCTCTGAAAATAAACCTCAAATTTCCTGTACTGAACTACTTTTTATTTTGGATTTCAGGAGAGGAACCACACTCCCAACGTCCTAGAAAAGTGAACAAGACTAGATTTCCAAACAGATCTGGTTAATCCATGAATTTGATCTGTAAAGTCTCTGCCCACCTGACAACACAAACAAGCTGGTTCCCAGGCTGTTGATCAGTCCAGAAGTTAGAGAAACTTCAACTTTCAACCAGACGAGTTGAGTTTGAATACTGGTAAATATACAT
>OOFC01001635.1:0-28667 GCA_900323345.1 Pseudochromis fuscus | reverse complement strand
GAGAAGGTGTCACATGATTAAAGCAGCGATTGGAGATAGCAAGATCGGTAGGGTATGGGAAGAGATAAGAGGAGAGTAACCATGTTTAAAGTGTGCTGTGATCAGCCATTGCATGAGGGAAAGCAATGACAGGTGTACTGTAGATACGCTTGCTGCGAGGAAAACAGCAATGGGTGACTCCTCCAAAGCTCTGCCGCTAAAATTAGAATATTTTAGAAGATGTGAACAAGGGACCGTTAGATCGGGGAAATAAGGATTCAAAAAAGTATTTTTATTCCAACTGATAATGACCCTCCTCTGCTTGTGCATATTGTTAATTCAACAGCAGCGGAGGATATAGCTTTAGCAAGATGAAGGGCCTGTTCTGTCTTGCTTAGGGATGACAAAAGTAAGGCCAGGCAACACTGGAGGGAGGACAAGGCCAGCCACGAGGTAGAGGGTGTTTATTTCCTGCTTTACAGACCTGCCTTGTCAGCACATCACTTTCCCAGCCAATGTCTCAAACATGAAGCTGGAGACACCTCAACCTCGCTACAACATCCGATAAATATAATAAACATCCCCGTGAAACAAATTGTTCATAAGCTACCTGTTTAATTTTTCAGATCTCCTTGAACCATATATTTCCTTATTAGTTTGGAGACGTTCGCTTGGCTTGAGTGGATGGATGATGCTGTCAGAGGCCTGGGCATTATGGCGGCTCTGTGTGAGTGATTTCTACCAAGGAAAGCCTATTAGGCCTGACAGGGGGATGATGATATTAGGCCATCATCATTCAGGAGACACCGCCCCCACCAACCCCACTACACCCTCATCCATCAGACAGCCCAAAACACCCAGCCACGCTCCCTCCTTTCCTCACTCCCTTAACCACTTTCTCTCCCTCGTCACTTCTCCCCCCCATCTTTTTTTTTTTTGCTTTCCCTCCCTTTTCTTCCTTCCCAGACTCTCTTTACAGTATTCCCCTCTTATTCTGCTGTTTCTTATATTTTCATTTTGTATATTTCTATCCTACTCCCTCCATCTCCCTCCCGCCCGCTCTCTCTCTCTCTGATGGCAAACACAAAGACAAATTCTGCCCTTTTCTTAGCCCATGAAACATTTAACATTTCATTCCAGATCTTGGCAGACGCAAGTAAAAAATGACCTAATGAATCTTACTTATTGACTACCCTGAGTGCAATCACGAGCTAAATATGAGATCCCTGTCCCCTGGCCTGTATCCATTGTCTTCTTGGCCTTATCCGATCTTCCTCCTCCTCAGAGGATTGAGATCTTTACCTTTAAACTGCAAAAATTGTGAAAGGCAGATTAGCAAATGGGGATTTTCAAAATGTCCTGGGCAAGTGAGTAGTTTTGTTGCTAAGAAGAGAAATTATTTCACTTCGAAAATTGATCAGCCTACATAATCTTTGTATTTGTAGTTCTGGGTTAGCTTGCGAACTTTGGGTATTTGGTATTTGGGTATGAGACCAAGACATTACCGAGACCAGAGAGTATCGAGACCGAGACCCTTAAAAAGGTTTCTTGAGACCGGTCTCGAGACCAAGACCGATCTCGAGTACGACAAGACTACGTCTCAGCCATCTTGTACTCAGTAAGAAAATCAAGCTAGTAGCTATACTTGGATGTAGCTAAGGCCGTTTCTCAATTCAAAGTGCGCAACCTTGTACTCGTGTACTTGGGGAGAATGTACCTGCAAGTTGTACTCTGAAGTACGGACTTGCGGCAAAGTGAGAACGCACCGAGGCTAAAGTGCGATTGGAACACCAGTGTACTTGTTGACGTCACATCTCCGTTTCGCTGTTTCGAAATGCATTATGGGTTATTTGGCTTCCCCAAGTCCACACAAGTCTGGTCTGATGCAGGCTCAATCATGAAGGAGGAGCGAGAACACATCCGGGTATTTCATGCGTTCTCGGGCAGATATGTACTTTGAACTGGAACAGTACTAGGTCTCCGACTGATGGCGTTTCACGAGTACGCAAGAACGTAAGTACGGACAATATTGAAAAAGGGCCTAAGTGTGTGTATAAGCCACCATTGCTCTGCTGCAGTGGTGTTAATAACTGTCTGACATGTTTGATTCCCACATAAATCACTTCTAACTCAGCTGCATGCCATATTTACTTCTTCCCACTCTGCACAGAGGGCAACACTGACGCTTTTCTGTTCCCGGAGGATTAAACAACAAACAATAAATGGAGGGAGCCCTCTTTAGTAATCCCTGTGACCCCGAAGCCTCACTCTCTGCACCCGCGTCCTTTTGTTGGAGTTTAAACCTGAGCCGGCCCTGCTGACCCTAGCTTTGGTCCGGGGTGCCCCGTAGTCGTGACCCCGGAGACCCCGAGTCCTGCCGGGACCGGAGGAGCTCCATTGATGAGAAACTTTGGCTGGACTTTGGCTCTAAGCTTGTTTCACATGGTGATCAGGGCAGCCGATGGCCGTCTGTTGGCCTTGACAATGGACGGTTTATGTGGCAACAGTCAAACGGTGTCAACAAGCCATTGCTCTCACAATGTCCATTGTCGGGGTTTTTCTAGTGGTGTTTTGTTTAAAGCATTGATCAAACACGCCTCGGTCCTGAGCTTGAATATTCACTTCTCACTTCAGCAAACACAGGTACAGCAAATAAATAACCTACATATGAATGCACTTGTATACATAGTAAGAACAGGAAAGCATCCTTTCTTGATACATGAGAACCAGCTTCTGTGTTAAGTGAAGAAGGAAGACTTTAATTGGACCTCATTATGCATGGCACGCGCATACATTTAAAAACCTGATCCAAAACATTCAGACCAATTTACGTCCTCGTGAATGATCTTAGTAAAGAAAGGTTCGCCACTAAGACAGCCTTTTCCCAGGAGAGCATTACACATCTTCAAACGGCCTTCATGGTTTACCGCTTTCCATCATGTCCTCTTTGAATATTGTCAAAACTTCCATTATGACATGACAGGGTTTGCTATGCAGATGCAGGTCAGGTGCTTTTTAAGAAGCTCCGCCCACAGACTCTTTGTTTTTGTCAGTCATCCCCCTGAAAAATGACTGCTCGGTAAACATACTACTCCAGGCATTAGTCAGTCGGATTCCTGATGTCTTCATGTGTTCTCAGTGTCCCTCAGGCCATCACGAGGGGGTTGTGAATGTTTGACAGCTTTCCATAGGGACTGTTTTGAAACCATATCGGAAAATTGAGGATATAGATTTTCACAACAATCACAACAATCTTGATGTTTCCTGGGTGAAATTTGTAGCACTCTAATTACATCTTAGATAATTAATCAGGTAAAATAAAAATTAAAAATATTTATCTGATGGATTTCTGAACCTCCTTTTATTCTTTTATATATTCAGCCTAAAAAAAAAGATATTATTATAACAGTATTTTTCTATAGTAACAAGCACTAGACTTCCCAGAGATCATTTTCAGCCCGAGCCCCAAAATAGATTGGGGATTACCTCGGATGGATGTGAATATGTCAGTGTGATCAAAATGACAGAAGCAGACCATGATGTGAAGCAGTGGCTTTAAAAGGTTTTATGCAAAACATGATATCTCTTCCTGCCTTTCCATTAACTGTCTGTATTGAATTACTTAATATGGTATAGACATTAATTAAAGGATTACTTGAATATAAATCGCACTGGGTGTTTGCTGTTGTGCTGGTTCAGACTGTGAATTTCTGCAACGCTACAAAAAAAATCTGATGATGGTTAGTTACTGTAACAAAGAAGTGTACATCCATGCATCAGTACATGAATGTTGTAGCGTTTCCAGACAAAGTGACAACAGAATTTGGCCACTGCAAACAACTTAATTTGATCAGCTTTATGTAAAACAGTCATCGGAGGGGGGGGGAGAGCTGGTGAGAAGATTAATTGCAAATGTTTACAGTGGAATTTGGACTGTGTGTTCAACATGATAATCCATCCAGGAACCAAACAGAGGAGAAATAACAAATTATTAACAATGGCAGCCTTTGCTTATCACACACTGCTGTCTGTTTAGTGTGTGAGAAATCCAGACGTCTGCCAGTCCTAAACACTCGCACGTACACTGTAACATGTTTATTTAAGACCCGACCATGGTTACCAGCTCCATCCAAGGAAATGTTTGCTTTTATATATAAAAAAAAAAAAAGCTACATCTGCCAAAAGTTACCCGCCGCTGAATTTTTCTTATTTCCAGAAAAGTGTGTTTACCGCCATCGCACGGTGACAGTGACAGCCGAGGCGGCGTAAAGCTGGTTGTCATGTGGTAATGAGCTCTGCCTGAACTCAGATGAAATAATTAGGTAATGTTGCATAGAGAGTAAACACAGGTCACCGAGCATTAAACCAACAATCACCAGCCCCAGCCTCTGCCCTGACCTCTCCCCTCATGTCCCATCAATGCAAAGAGAAATGAGCTACTTCCACTATAAGTGCAATTTCTTTGCTTTGCAGATCCTTTTTGAAATGAAGGTGTTTTTCTTGAGCACATCACATGCATATACGCGGGTGCACACTTACCACAAATGCATTCAAATTATTGTACCTTGACCCTTGATTGAATATCTCAGTGTGAGTGTGAGTGATTGTTTGTGTCACAGGAAGAAGATGGTGTGAGTCCTTAGCCAACCCCCCAACTCTTTAGCCAGCCCTAATGCCCCTTTTACCTCCCTGTTGTTTTTTTCTTCTGTGGCCTATTTAAAACCTGTCACTCACTAGTATGAAATCCATTAAACCTAAAGGCTGCTGTGCATTCACCTGAAAGAAAAGAAAAATATACACCAGTATGTGTTGAAACTTTAAGTGTGCAGTTTGTCTTTTTTAATAAAACTAAAGAATCTTTCCTAAGCTAAACTCGCCTCTCGCTGCTCTATTGTCAGTCATCTTCACTTTTTCTGTACAGTGAAAGTAAAATCCTAGCATAAGGTCACATATTAAACGCGAGCAGAAATGAGGAGTCAGCAGAGCTGGCTGGGAGAGAAATGGGTCTGGGTCTGAATGTGCTGAATGAATGAATGCAGGTCATGATTTATCAGGCCCAGAGAGCCACTCTCCGCCTGTCCTGCTGAGTCCTGATGGCTGCAGCCTTTATGTAAAACAAACCCAGCCTTTTCATTCTGCTGCTCTCATCACGCCACTTTGCTGTGGCTGGAAAGCCAGACTCCGCATTTCCCCAAGTAGCCCAACAGCCACAAAATGACCACAGGTTTCTGTTTTATTGAGGCATGATCTAAAAATCCCGCTCCACATGAGAGACAGTTATTACGCAGTTTGGATTATGGAGAAGGCAAGGAGTCATGATTAAAAACAAAGGGATGGTTCTTTCTGAGCTGGAGGGGGTTGGTGGTTTTAGCTGACTGCACTAATATTCAGCAGGTATCTGTCATCGATCATGATTCTGGCAACATATTAATACTTTCCTTACAGCTTAACATTTGTAAAGTTGAGTTTATGTGCGATATAATTGGTGGCTACTGAAATCTTAATGCTTCCATCACCGTTTTCGCACCGTTAATCAAAAGTTGCAATCTAAAGAGAGTCTTGTGCAGTGAGGATTATGTATTGTTTTAAATCTACATCCTGTGCCGATCGATCTCTCCTTTCAGAAACTTCAGCAGCCCCCCCCTTGAGCAGTGCACACACACTTTCCCAACTACCACTTAAACCAAAGGGGCTGCAGAGTTTGAACTGAAAATGACCCCTTTCATTTTAACTACTGAGAATCTCATTGACCTGACATCCTCTGTGGGGAGGGAGGGGCCAGATGAGTCCACGGTTTGACCGACTCTCGATGCTGGAGGTGTCAGTAGTGGCCAGCAGTATTTAAGGGATTGACAAGTGACCAGGACAAAAGCACTCAGTCAATAAGCTGTTTAATATCCATTATTATGGAGTGAACACTGTGACCCTGGACAGGTAAACACATCTCCATTGATCCATTGATGGCAAGATAGAAATATTTTCTCTGGCCGCTCACCACCATAAAGTGGCCCCTTTTCACAAAGACGGCGAGCAAACAATACAAAGGGGGGAAAAAAAGCAGAGAGGTATATAGGAGAGCTGACATTCGGCTCCATTGGTAAATAATAGCGTCGGCAAACTGGCCTATCTATAACCTCTGAAACCGCTGTCTGCCAAGATAAAATGTTGGGCCTGTTTCTCCAGAGCCTTCGAAAAGATCAACACGGCTGATGGAGTTTTATTTGTCTTTAATGTCACACTCAGTCTGGGGCTCTCTAAAAAACAGTCTCGAGTAAACACTAATGACAAGAATGCTCTTAGACACTTCAAATTGGACGTAAAGCACGGCGCTGAAAAGCCATCGCACCCCAGCGGATCGCTAATCTGTTGAACCTCTGAAGTGGATAAGACGCTGATGAAAAAAACCTCAGGAGCTCTTCACAATACAGATTGATGATGCGTAGGACAACCTCGTGCCTGCTCGACGAGTCAAAAGAGAATCCAGAGCGTCTCATAAGAGAATTTAAAATCTCGCACATATACCATTTCTCTGTTGAAAAATATCAAATTGCATGTTTTAGCATTGTAATTGCGCATTTTTATGTACTGTTGACACCCTCTTCCTCCTCTGCTATCTTTTAACCGCGCGCTATTATGACTTCTCGCTTGTGTGCTGTGAATTAGATGCCTGCTTTTAAGTTTAAATGGAGGCGTATCCTTTTCCACGGGCTCTTCATATGAGCCCTCTGTCAAAGAGAAAGGGGGACACACACTTGCTATGCTGTTATTTTGTGAACTACTCCACTTATTGTGAAAGCAGAGGGCATCTCTTCCCAGCAGGGAAGTGGACTGCATAACTAGTACACTTTCATTCATTCTTGCGAGCCTCAATGAGGATGGCCTCTCAAACCTGACTATTATAGCTAATGTCAAAGAGTGAGATGCATTCAGTGTTATATTTTGGTCTTTTCTGCAGTTTGATTACTCTCTTTTACAAACATTTACCTCCCCCTCAACCACGCCCACAATGTCATCCATTCCCCTCCGTCTCCCGGGCTCGAAGCAGACCTCCCTCGGTCCGTCTCCCCGGTTTCATCTTTAATTTCAACCAAGCTCGATGCTGATTTTCAGTCCTGTTCAGGTGGTATAAACAAGCACAGTGGGTAATTCGCACTATATTAAAAACTGTTGGTGCAACAAAGATCTCTAAACAGTGGAGGCCTGCATAAGCAAATTATCACTGCTAAATTAAAACCCTAAGCACAGGCTAGATGGTATTAATATTGTATCTCTCTGGAGCAATCACAACCTGGGTGCTCAACTTTATTTATTTTTCAGCAGGCAGCCTATCAGACTGTTTTAGGGGCTCTAACAGCCTCATGAAAATGTCTTTATTACACTATACATAACGCAGGTAATGTAGATTAGTAACTGTTGAACCATATGGATGAGCACAAATGTGCAGCAGCGTTATGGCTTTTGATTTTGCCGAGCACAGATATTATTTGGCAGATCTACGACGGCAAAACAACTCGGATTATTATATGTTCAGATTCCTATGTCTAAGTCACTTCCTTAGTTGTTTGTCAGACAATTCTCTGCTTTGTGGTGCAACATTAAAACCCCATTACTAGGGGGTTTCATTTTAGCGCGTAATAGGGTTCATATTTCAAAACACTTCTTTGTTCCCTCAACTGTTGATTGTTATTCATGCAATGCAAAATATAATCTCCATATTCCTTGCGAAGCCCACATTGATGCGTATCGCAAACTCCCACCTTTTTAAATCACAGCTTAATGCGATAGAATCAGGATTATTTCGTGTTTAAACTTATCGCGGGAAATTTGCATAAGCATCGGGAAACTCCATCATTTCACAGGTTCACGTGATTTAAATGATATGCAATATTCTCTTTCTTATATTACACTTTTCCCTGTCGCAAGCTAGGAAAACAGTATTTTCACTAAATGTTTTTGTGAATGCATAATTTCCCATGCTTAGTCAGGAGGTGTTGAAGCTGTTTAGTTGTGGTCGCGCCGGGTAAAGGTAGCATCTTTTTAATGGGAACACAGTCACATTTTTAATGTACCACAAGAACATGCTACCACTGTACCCCTCGTTCAGCCGTGGCCCTCCTGAATTCAAGCCGATTATGGATAACAACCACATTACAGCACGATACATCAAAGACCTAGCTTACTGCTCAGTGGGGAGCCACTCCGGCACATTTCAAAAATCTACCCATTCAAGAGCTCTCACTGGAAGCATGTTATGCATTAAATGTGTCACACAGGAAAGCGTCTTCTGATCCATCTGATACCAGGCCTCGCTGCTGCTGCTGCTGCTGCTGTATCTGTGCTGGTTTCATTAAAAAAACAAGGAGGAAACGAACAACCAGCAGCATAAACAAAGACTCACAAAAGGAAAAATCGCAACAAAAGAAAATTCACTCCATTAACTATTAACAGCTCTCTGTGTTAATTGTTGGGTTACTTATAATTTCCACTATTTTTTTTTTTATGTTGTTGCAGGTTAAACCTTCTTGGAGTAATTGCAACAAATTGGAGCAAAATTAATCACCAAGTTTACTTAGGGATACACTAAAAAAACTACATTATTACAACACTTCTCTGTATTTACACATAATCCTGTTTTGTGTTATTAGAGCAACTTGTTTTCTCTGCAGCATCCCCCTGCGTGTGCGTCTGGACACTTACCCACAGACTCTCATCCAATTTAATTGAATCCGATTCTTCTAAACTAATTGCAGGGTTGTTGTGTTAATAAGCAGCTGTTTTTCATACGCAGGTGTGAGGATGGTGGGCTACCGAGGTGCGTTCGTGTATTTGCATAGCTTCACACCTGTTAATGAAAGTGCTTGTTTTTCCAATGATTTTCCCTGCTCCTCTAATAAGGCTCAGTGTCCTCCCACGGCTACCCTAATGACTGTTATCACACCACCTTCGCAGAGCCCAGCGCAGGAGTTATAATAACCTGTAGCACCGCTGTGTGTGTGTGTGTGTGTGCTTACACAGTCGCACAGGTGATACATAATCTATGCAGGGAGGTGAGTAAAAACCTGCAGATCCAGCGGAGGAGCTACATCTGATCGACTAAACAGGTGTTTAAACATCCACACGTGAACCACGGGTTTTAGTGTTTTTGCGTATTTCTCACCACTGCTCCACAACAAGTGCAAAAAAACTCACACATATATATGATCCGCTATATGATCCATACTTAACTTTGTTTTTCTCCTTCCCTTAGACCTTGGTCCTGCTCTATAAAAATCCAGCCTGACACTGACACGTTTTTGCAGGCGAGAACAGGTGAGAGCCTGCCAAACCTTTGCCTACACCCATCAACTTTCTTGAGAGCTGAAAACATGCCAAGCCTGCCTCCGATAACAAGCAGGAGATGTGGAGATCCTCCTCTGGGCAGTAAGAGAAGTCTGCGAATAGCGAGAGAAATTTCATCTTTCCCTCAAAATGCCCCCTCAGCCTATTGCCACGCCGCCAACTGTAGATATTTCCTGCGAGCGGGCGTCTCCATTACCGGGAGCTAAATTAACAGCGTTTAAGTGTCTATTAAAACACCAATGCTTTGCTGCCTCTGGCTGACCCCGCCTTGCCCTTCTCCCATCCGCCGCTGCTCATTAAAATGGCATAATTGCAGGTAAGCATCGTGCAGTATCAACACACTTAATTACCAAAGTGAGAGAGGTTGACGGTGCCACACTGGCCCAAATAAACCTGGGGAGCAGTGGAATAAATAACAGTTATCATTAACAGTCCGAGCCTGTTTCATTACTGAGGGCAGGGCCTCTGTTAATGTCTCCTGATTAACAAAAGAGAAATTAAGTGATGATAGGATTTTTGACAACACTAATAACGTTCTGTCTTTCATATATTTTTTTTTTTTTTTTATCCAATTATGCAACCAATTTCTTTTTCCAATCAGGATATGACAAAAGGTTTAAAAATGTGAAGCTAATTAAAGGCTCTACAGCGTATTTACTCCAAACATTGTTTATTTGGCTTTGTGCGGTGAACAGTTCACACTTCCCTCCATCCAAGGATACAGGGCACAGATAAGTACAGGATATTTTTTAACTTGTATTTTGACTCCATTCATAAATACGCCTCCGTCTCCCCCTCCAAGGACAGAAAAGTACAAAGTATGGAGCTGTATTTACCCCCTGCTCATGTGAAGGTTTAACTACGGTGCTAATCGGCTCTTAGATTCCACTTTTGTCATCTGCCGTCCCCTAATATGCACTAACTGGATATATATTGTATGGGAATGTTCTTACTTTTTTAACCTGCCTCTGAACCGTCAAATTTCTCCTTGCTCTTGATCCGTCCATTTTATACATTTTAGGTCCTTTAAACCCCCTCAAAGCTTCTTAGTAACAGTCGGTCGATCAAAGCCACCACAGCCTTTCCATCCTCTCCTGAACTGAAGCACAAGTTTAAGATTGTCTGAAAGGGGACTCGGGGCAAAATAAAATGGCATTGTTTGCCGCTGACCTGACTCAGTAAACCAAAATGTGCCGTTGTTAAGCTGAAGCACACCGTGTTGGAACTTGCTGATTTCATTCATTATACTAAAAGGTTTTGAAAGTGTTGGACTTCATCCAAAATCCCGGCGTGTAATGGCTGAAGAGTCGCAACACACTGCGGCGAACAGAGCAGCGGTGTTAGTGCGCTCGCTTAATGAGAGATCAATTTCTGCATGGAGTAGGAAAAAATACACTTTTACTGTTTAAGTTTACCTGGAAGATGACGACTACCTGTGTGTGTTTCTCCAAAATAATAATAATACTGCAGCTGTATCCATGTGCATCGTGAAAGCACATGTGCACAGTGTTGAAAGCGAGAGACAGTGTGCATGTGTGTGTGTGTGCAGTGAGCGAGGTATTATTTGGCGGTGTGGGTCAGAGGAGGGGCAAGGTATCAAAGATCACAAAAAGTGTATGACAGCTGACAATTTCAGGCTTTTGATTAAGATTTGTTGATATGACCAGTCCCTGGGTCTTTCCCAAACTCACTCCAGGGATTCTGGGCTGCCTGGCTTCGCCGCCGACAGTACAACCCGTCAGTTGACAGAATCAGCGCAGCGCGGGCGCCTTCTCCCCATCGCCTGCCTTACCTCCCCGCTGAAACCCCAGTAATTAGAGTCTGGGCAACATGCAGAAAAAACACCTACAGAGAGCACAGTGTCATGGACATCGCCAATTACGCAGCCATTTTGCTCATGGATGCAACCAGTTCTTGTTGTAATGACACACACACACACACATGCACATACACAGGATGTGGATACAGATCATTACAGGACTAAATCAGGTTTAATCTTGACATATGCTTATTATTTATCAGAGTGTCATGTCAGCAGTAACAGGGAGGAGACATAATGTTGCTTATTATTGTTATTTTGACCACTAATCCTCATCAAGGTCCTCACCTGTACACCTCGCCTGAGATTCATTTTTCACTAATACTGATCCTATATTGCAACTGCATAAAAATGTTGAAGCAGAAAATTGTTTTGGGTAGAAACTTGTTGAAAGCCGCATTACAGCTGATGACAGTAATAAGGTTTAATGACTATCTTGCTTTAGATTTTTCCATTAAATCATCCTTGAATAATACAACCTAAATGGGCTATTATCTTCAACTGTAATATTAAGCACATAGAAGGAAGAAGAAAAAAAATTAACAGTAGCCAGAAGATGCTGTTGACTGTAGCTAATGTCTTTAAAACACCTTCTCCCCCTAGAAAAGAGGAGGAAAAGTTAATTGCAGCATTTGCTCATCGGGGAGACAGAGGGCCACTCAAAACGTCCCCTCATTTGTGAATTAGAGACACGCATTTAGCCACAGGAAATGTAAAGTGGGATTGCTCTCCATGAAGAGGAGGTTAAGTGCACTAATGGAAAGCAGTTAAGTGTTTGTTATTGTTGCTCTGTTATTTCTTTTCTCTTCTGTATTTATAGTCGTGGATGTAAATTCTGTTTTTGAATCTCTTAATGGCGATTCTTTAATTCGTCGGAGTGTTTCATTGTGTTGTCAGCGAACCTGTCCTTGAGTTTTGTGCAATAGATCAGTGGTCCCCAACCACTGGGCTGGGGACCGGTACCGGTCTGCGAGGCATCTGTTTCCAGGCCGCACAGAAAGAAGGAATCATTTATATATTTTCCATTGTATTGATTATTAGATGTTTTATTTTGAAAATCGACCGGATTCTTTTTGACTTAACTTCTATTTGTCCCTCTTGAGACGTTAATACGTTTGTCTCGGTCACGTGATCAGAGACGTTACCCAAAAAAACTAGTCCGCAAACTAGCTAAAATAAGTAAAAAATATAACTTCCGTTACATTGATTATTAGAGTCTGAAAGACATTTTATTTTGAAAGGAACAACCGGATTCTCTTAAACTTTTCCCATTGGCTCTTGTCACGTCAATACACTTGTCTTGGTCACGTGATAAAACGTATCACCTATCACGTATAATGTCAGATACGTTAGCCAAAAATACGCCCACGAACTAGCGAAAATTAATAAAATACAAACTGTATAATGTCAGATACGTTAGCCAAAAAATAAGCCCACGAACTAGCGAAAATTAATAAAATACAAACTGTATAATGTCAGATACATTAGCCAAAAAATAAGCCCTCAAACTAGCGAAAATGAATAAAATACAAACTGTACAATGTCAGATACGTTAGCCAAAAATACACCCCCGAACTAGCGAAAATAAATAAAATACAAACTGTATAATGTCAGATACGTTAGCCAAAAAATAAGCCCGCGAACTAGCGAAAATGAATAAAATACAAACTGTATAATGTCAGATACATTAGCCAAAAAATAAGCCCGCAAACTAGCGAAAATGGATAAAATACAAACGTCTTTAGAAAGCTTCATTGCAAGGGAGACACATTTGTTTTATATGTCTGTTGTGTTATTTTATTTTTGCTGTATTTATCTGCCACACCTTGAAGGCCGGTCCGTGAAAATAACGCCAACATTAAACCAGTCCGTGGTGCAAAAAAGGTTGGGGACCCCTGCGATTGATGGTGAAGGTGGAGCAGGTACAGGAAACAGTCAAGCACCAAATATCTCAACTTCAATATGTTTCTTAGGACGACACCATCATAATGGCTCAGTAATGAATCAGTTTGGCCAAGAATTTTAGTAATTATTTGTGCCAGTGTAACTTGACACATATTGTGAGTGTAATCCTGCCCATGATGTGCAGCCGAATTAGTATTTCAGCATTTTATTGAACATGGTTAATAGTATTTTCCCTCAGCAGAGATTTCTGAGAGGAGGGAATTAATGGGTGTATTGTGGCTGCTATTGTGAGCTGTGGCGAAGCACACGGACATAGTAAAATGCTTGAAATTGTATTTGTCATGTTTAAACTAAGTCAGTGGCGTGTAAAAAAAAAAAAAAAAGTAGGTGTCAGAGGAGAGAAAATCCCCCCGTATTGCTCTGAGCTGACATTGACACAGATCTTCAGCGTAACATGCCGCCTCTTCCCGAATAAAAACAACCCGGGCAAAGCTAGCAGACTTTCGGAGCAGCCCCTTTCTAATGAGAATTTTTGTGTAATTGATGTCACGCTATGGCGAGATTGGGATCATTTCTCCGTTTCTTCCTCTTTGTTTGCTGCCATTTCAGAAATACGCCCTCTGAACTTTAACAGTCATTTATTCTTTCATTTCCTTCTCTAAACAAAAGCCGGGCCCTCTTTCTGCTCATCACCGCGCCAACGCCACAGAAACACCATCTTGTCACGCAATGTAACAAAACCATTAAATGTGCAGCATTAAAGGGAGACGAGATGCAATTAGCCAAGAAATTACTCTGATCTTGGTGACATTTGGGAGAAATTGTAACACAATATACGCGGCCGACGCTTGATTGACAGCCTAATCCAAGTTTGATGGGCGCGGGTCCACGTTCACCGAGCCGAGCGGGTCGTCGCGAGATAACGAGTACAGCTGCACAACCCTGATAGCTATGTCCGCCGTGATTCGTCACCGGGCAAATTCCTCTGGTTTAAACGATGATGAAAGTATCGACCATTAATGACAGGATCATCTCCCTGCCTGAAATAAACGCTCTAATCCCTTTTGCCAGGTCCATGAATTCCTAATATGAGTTATATAAACTGGAGCAATAAATCAGTGTTAGCTCAGTTGTGTTTGGAAAATTGTACCAAGGCTCTTTGCCCCCTGTTTAAAATGCAAGACAGGCAAGTGAGGACATCTTCGCTTAAGCTGCAGCGTCCAATGAGTTATTGCTGGGGACAGATTAACTTTCTCGCGGCAATAATAAGAATTGCAAATAGGTGAAGAACAAGGTGGGATTTCCCTTTGCTATTGTAAACTGAGAAGTGTGTTTGACTGCAGTCAGTGAACATTGATGAATATCACAACCTTTCATCGGCGGGGTCTTGGATTGGTTGAACAAGAGTGATGAGAACATCATACTCATTGTGTTATGATGACATTAATCTCAGTCGTAGGTAAGTGAGACACAGAGAAACCTTCAGAGAGAGAGACTGAAATTAGTTTGTTAGAGGTTCACATTTCATTAAAAAAAAAATCTAAAGAGGGATTTCAATTAGGTTTGTGCAACTTTTGATGAAATATTATGCAAATGTTAGCAGCAATAACATGTGTGCTCCTATATATAAATATCACAAATTCAAATTCTATCAGTTTTATTCATTCATTTTTGTGCAGATTTTTTTTACAGTACATTTGAAGTAATTCAAGCATGTATACATTTATCAGTATTTAATTAAAGCACATGGGAAAACTCTCCCTGAAAACATAAGGAAACCTCACAGGAGGAGGGGAAGTCCGTTGACTGACATTTTTATACGAGAACGAAAATGTCCACCCATGGGACGCCTGACATAAAAGCACAAACGCATTCCCTAATTCACCTCCCCTCAGCAAGATGATTGTAGCCTTTTCTTTTCTTTTTTTTTTTTTTTTTTTTTTAAGAGAGGTGACACAATGCCGTCTAAACGTAATGATTAGGGTGAGTGGAAAGCAAAAGTGAATGGCTGATGAATATTTCATAAATGTTAGCAGCACTTACTGGACACAGGGCCTGATTGATGGCAGAGTGGCTGTAAAGGTTTTTTTGGACGCTGAAGGGCCGCAGCCTCCTTTCACACCAGTGCTTACTTCAAGCACCGTCGTTAATCGCAGAATAAAGATGTATTTAGCTGAAGAGCTCTTCATTAACCGCCTGCCTTTAGACAAAAGGAGCTGCTTGGATTTTTGTTTGATTGGAGGGAAATGCACGGCACCGTGTGATGGATAAGGAGACATAACACACATGGAGACATGATAATAACAAAAATAAAATGCTTTGTGTGTTAGTTTTATTTCAACTGTGTATCTTAAGAGTCTGTAATAAATCCAGTGGTGCAACAACAAACCTCTTCAACTGTATTAAAACATAATAACACAGGAATTACAGTCTACTTATAAATTAAAAGGTTTTAATTTGCTTATTAAACACTGATGAAACTTTTTCTTCAACTATTTCCATCCATGTTTTTTATCTATTTGCAGTCTTATTTTCCTCTAAAATTCACTTAGGTCATACTACAGATTCAATCAGTATACATGTGTGTCCTCATGGTGCAAATAATTCACAAGTCGCCTTAGCCCCTTAAGCCCTGAGCTCTTATTTTGAAATTTCAGCTACAGAAAAATACTAGAGACAAGTCTCAAAACAGGTTAAAGTACAATTTCACTGTACATTTCTCAAGTTTGATCACCCAAAATTGGAGTAAACAGTAGATTACACTTGTACTTTAAGCCATATTAAAAATTACGGAATACTACAGTAAACCTTTGTAAATAAAAGGATACAAATACATAAAACTGCACTGGAGCAGAACTTCAATACAAAGCAATCAGAAAAGTAACAAAAACAAAAATTTACCTTTAACAAAATGACGTGCACGACGTGTTTATGACCGTTTTATTATGACTATAATGCAGCTTCGATCGTAGTATTCAGGTGTCAACATCTTCATGAAAGTACTTCAACACATCATCCAGGTGTTTGACTTTATTTTCTATTATATACTCTTCAGATCAGTCTGGTTTACACTCTTGTCTTTGTGATTCCTGTGATGAATATTCCCCTTTTCAGTCCCAGGACAGAGCCTGTATGACTGGTCTTGCTGCCCTATGCCCTCTGATGTCCTCTGATATATGACCCTCTATGTACAGATGTGGATAGACACCCAAATCCACTCTGGATCCACTTGTCCAGCTCTCTTTAATTAAAGCCTGTGCATTTTTCTATTACCGACAAGTCCATTTGCAGACAACCATCCATCACACATCTGCCCCCTCTCTGCAGGCTTGTAATGAATCGAGCCAAAGTGATGTGTAGCAGTAATCCCTCAGAGAAACTGAATCAAGTGTAAGCATTGCGTGTATTTTCCCTTTATTTCTCCGGGAATGAATAGTGCCCCATAGGCACTGGTATCATATAGCTGGCAGTGCACATTATGTTGACTAAGGTTTTGGTGCTATTACCATGTATTTCTAATAAAACTAAAGCCCCGCGAATGAACCTCCGTCTCATTTTTCATTAGCTTTAGTGCCCTTTACCTGGAGTCCTCTGCCAATTCTTCAGCTTTGCTATGAGCCTGCTAATAACTTAAATCTTAGTCCGAACATTATGGAAAAAGACGATTTGAGCAGATATAAATGAGATATTAGTGCGGAGAAGGTGGATGGATACTGCTACTTGCAATAAAACCTGTCACGGGGATGTCATCTAAAATATAACAGCAGACGATCATGAACAGTAGAGTTCATGATACTCTGAATTTTCTTGGAAACGTGTTTATTTTGCTTTTCACAATTTACAACTACCTCAGTTTGGCTGCAGCTTTAACCCCCAAACCCATTAACCTCTACTGAATATGTAACTCTTATGTAAAATATAAGAGTATAAGATATAAGATTTTATTTTTAAAAAGACTAAACTAGACAAACCTCAACTAAGGCATAATCCAGTTGTACTAATGCTACAGGCTGAACACTGTTGCCCTCTTGTGGGGAAATACCAACACTATCTTATTAGATAGATAGTAACCTATACCTCCAAAAAGAAAAAGTACCGTATTTTCCGGACTATAAGCTGCTACCTTTTTCCAACGCTTTGAACTTAAACACCGGTGTTTCTCATGTATCGGCGGCACGATGCTCGTTGGCTTTTTACAAGCTAGCAAGCTCCGTTCACGTTTAGCATCGTCACTTCAGACCCGGTCAGAGTGGACCACATGAAACTGTTTGGAAAATACGATAATTGAGATTCAGGCAAAACCATGACCTCCTTTATTGTGATTGGACAAAGGTAACCATTTGATTTGTGGATTTGAAGTCAGGAGTTTGGCATTTGAACATAGAAGAAGTGACCATATTTGGATATGAAGGGAGGAGTGAGGAGGCGGGTCTGTCCATGAAGTCTGAGGACACTGTCCAATGTGTATGAGACTGGCGTTCACCAATGAATGAGTCTCTAAAGCACCTGTAAATCATTGGAGACCAGAGCTGTCAATCAAACTAACCACACCCCTAAATCTTCCTCTTTTTGAAGCCTGATATTTATATTTTTAGATCACTGAGAAGAACCAACTAATGACATCAGAATGACTTTTGGGAACAATGTATTGACTGAGTATTACATGATTGAAAATGTCCATTATTGCATTGACGTCAATCTGAGTTTTTTTGAAGCCAGCATCTAGTGGCCATCAGTGATATTGCACTTTTTTGCACTTCCACATTGGCCTCATTTTTGTTGCCTGGTTGCTTTGTCCTTTTCCATATATGTACAAATGTACCCATCAAAACAACACAACATGAGCTGATGCCACAGTTTGGCCCAGAGTTGTAGTTCAGGTACATCCAGCTTTTAAAGGTTTATTGCACATTTTACACTTAATAACCTAAATCTGATATATACTGCTGCTGTGAAACGATATGGGCAAAAAACACTGCACCATTAATTTATCATAACCTCCTTTTTAAATGGTTTGCAGTGTGTCTGACTCCATCCTTCTTCCTCGTTCTTCTTGTATAAGCACACCTGTGGCTCGGGAGAGTTGGGGGTCATGACTGCGTCCCTTAGTGGGCCAGCCCGAGACATGCCCAGCCCTGCTACCTCCCAAAGGCCCTCCTGTCAGCCGTGCGCCTCCACCACCGTCTCCGAGTCCATGTGTATGTGTACGTATGTGTGCGCGCGTGTGTGCGTCCTGCCTCAGAACAAGACCCAATTTGATTTGCTCCACTGGCCTGTGAAGCTCGGCTGCGAGGCAGCACCTCTCTTTATTCCCCTAATGGCTTCTCTTCCCCGCTGCTCCTTACCCTTCCCCAGACACCAGTTATGTGCACTCTTGTAAATATACATACACGCGATGAAGGGAGAAAAAGAGGAAAGTACCATGATGCACCCATGCACAGACGGACACAGGAGAGAGAGAGGAAACGAGTGAAAGAGTGTGGAATAAAAGTGAGACAAAGGGCACGGTGAGAAACTGTGTTGGCTCCTGAGAGGAGGCAGCCATTCCCTCGGAGGCTGACCTTGGGGCTGAGGTCTCTTTAATCTGGGGATATTAGGAGCCCGAGACGGGTCAGGGAGATGCTGGAGTGGTGGGACCTGCCGATCAAAACAGGAGGACAAGCACCGGAGGCAGTCCATTTCCACAGCTGGGGGACAAGCCGGGTCGGTCATTTTGTTTGCATCTCGCTGTGGATGGTGTTCGGGGCCAATAGGGGTTAAGTTTTCCGCTGCTGTTGCCACCCACCCTACACCACTTCAGTCCATACATATGGTATTATACCAGTGCCGCTTCCCCTCTCCCCTCCCCCATAAGTCATCTAAATGGTAGCTCTTGTGAGTTGAACCATATAAGTGAGTGTGATGGAGAGACATGTAAATTGCATTGCATAGGACATGCAATTGGCTCAGTCTATAGCTAGCTAACAGCATGGTTCTGCTCAAATAGCTTCTCAAAGCGTCCATGTGTGACTTTGAGTCTAAATGGGTCATGCCATACAGGTACAATTCAATCACATAGGAAATGAGTTTGCTGCAAGTAAACTTTGGAAATTATTTTTTTGTCATGTGTCTAATGTGCCGAGTTCAGTGGGTGTTTGTGTGGTTGTGTGGGTCTTGGAAAATTGCAAGAGCTGCGTGGGAGGGGGCGCTAATTTAAGAGGCTTAATAATGACCCCCTACTATTCTCCGCAGGAACTGCCTTCATTCGCCCATCACATCACATGCATGGCATGACATGGAAACAGGAGATGCATGTCATTTTTGACACGGCTTGGCACTTATTGGCTGCAGGGGAAACTTGATTTTCTTGCTGCAATACCTGCCTGTTTCTTGGGGGAAGAAAGGAAGAAGTCGAGAATTGCTGATTTCTTTTTTTATCTCCCTTTTGTCTTCCATGATTGAAAAACACGAGTCGGTCTTACTACCTCCCTTTTATCCATAAGAAAACAGCACATTAATTCAAAGCAGTCGAAATGTACAGTGTAACTTGTTTATTGTCGATATAAAAAAAAAAGAAAAAGTGATGCATTTTGAAACGGGTGCCTAGTCAAATTGGTTTCTTTGTAAGATTAAAGCACATTTCTGTTTTTGTATCGCCTCGTACAAAAGAGCTGCTGTGAGATTCAAAGTAAACATTTCTGCAAAAAGGCAATTTATTTTTAATTGACAGGTTTCTGTCTATAGTAATCGTGGCACTCACTGACGAGGACTATAAATAGACAGAATAGGCTTGCTGGTGTGTGTGTGTGTGTGTGTGTGCATGGACACTTCAAATCCTCCATGCTGTTCAGACTCAACACAATAATTGATCCTATATATGGTTGACAAATCAGCATGAGAGCAGTTAGGAATGAATGAAAGGTGATCGGAGAGGGCGAGGCACACACCCTGTTTGGGGTAAATATCTAGGGATTTCCAGAGCTCGAAAATCCAATTGCATGACCTTTTTTTTTTTCCTGGCTAACGAGAAGGCATCGCTGCTATTAAAAGGCTGCTTTGAGTTTCCAGCGAGTATTTACCAGACAGGCACGTCAGACACCATGAATGAACTGCACATGGAGATATAACAACACTGACAAGCAGGAAAATGGTGAGGTGCATGACGTGAACACGAGCTTCAGGCATTAGTCAGACACTTTGCACAAACTTACCGATGCCAAGTCCTGAATATTTTGGTTTTCAGCTGATTTTCACTTGGCAGATCTGATATCTGATTCCATAACATGAGTTAGCAGCTCAATCTTAAATCTCATTGGTTCCTTATTGCAAAGCAGACTAAAAACCCTGGGGTGCACTGCAAGGGAAGAGAAAACAGGGGGCCCCTTTGCATTGCCCCTTGATGCAACAGTCACTATAATGCAAGTGGCATGGTGTGTCCGCTGTTAAGCGATTCGCATGAGAATCTCTCCCTCCTTCTTCTCTCTGTTTATCTCAGCTCTATAGTCTTCCTGTCTTTGACCCATGTAGAATCTAGCTTCCCATTTGGGCTTCCATGCGTCCAGTCATTTACATTTCAGCACATTCAAACTCTTCCAAATAGGATCTGAAAGCGTGTCATCACTCTGACCGTCGGGAGGGACAGGTCCCATAATTTCATTTAAATGTTCAATGTTTCTTATTTGTGTGTGTGTGTGTGTGTGTGTTTCGGTTCAGTAGAAAGTTTTCTCAAGAGGTGACAGTTATCATTTATTGTGTGTTTGATAACAGTTTACAGTCGGATTAAAACCCAACAGCATCTTCTGGACAGTTTTTCATTATAAATTTACTGAATTGTAACCAACCGCGTTAAAAAGGACCCAAAGTGACAACTCCAGGGGAATTTTTGGGATATTTCATAACAAACCGAGCCAAGTGTTTCATTCATATCTCCGAGTTTTCCCTCTGCCAGGACCACCGCAGCCGTCTCCATCTCCCTCCATCTCCCCCGCTGGCTTGGATTCAACCCAGGCTCATCTGGTGCTGGTCGGACATTTGTTTTCCTAACGTGTGCTTCACATTTTCTCCCGCAACCATGACAGTCGCACAACATAATTAAAGATTTGTTTGGATCTCAGGTAGCAACATGAAAACGGTGCTCCTCGAAATCCAGAGATGATGAAGTTGTGAAGCTCATCGTGAGATTTTCAACAGTTTCCCAACTTCTTATGTGTGTGTGTCTGCATAAAGCATGACCGAAAAAGTCTGGAGTATTTCTTTAAACACCTGCCAGAAGTTTGCAATTAAAAAGTCCCTCACAAACACACACACACACACACACACACACAGTCAGACTCTCCCCTTTGATGATATTCTGAAATTAGCCGTCTTTAATCAAAGCTCCATGGTGCTCAGGTGTTGAAAAGTCCTTTTTTTTTTCCACCCCCTCCACCTTCAGGAGGTTGTTGTTGGAAAAGCATTGTGTGGATTACATTGGCAAGCCACCCCTGAACCCCTTCCCCAACTCTGTAATCCAAAACGGGAAGCATGGCTCTTTTATTTTTATCAGGAAGCTCAATAGATAAACAATAATAATACATTTCAGCTAATGAAACAGACCACGATGTATGGAGAGCTTACCCGTAAGCCGGGCGCCTCAGCCTCGCCGCCATTTGTTTTGAGCTGTTTGTTTTTAACTTCCTGCTATTGTTACTGTTTTTAATCCAAGGAAAGAAATTTATTTGAATGCTCCACGGATTAAAGAAACTGCGATTTTCCACTTCAAACACATGCAGTGTGTTGTGTGATAAAACGACTGCAGCTCAGAGTTTCATTGTCCTTTTTCTTCATGCGCCAAATGCTGTTTATTTAAACTGTATCCTGTTTTTTTTTTTTCTTCCTCTCTTTGGTTTCCAAGTGTCTGGGTGTCTCTGTAAAGATTTTCATATGGAGGTATTGTTTACTTCCTCAAAAGCTGGTTTGAATAATCCCACAGCCCACCTGCTCAACTCAAAAAAAAAAAAAGTCCAGGTATGTGAGTGTGTGTGTGCAAGAGTGTGTGTGCCTTGGTGAACTGCAGCAATTATGCACAGTAATTATATCCCCAGCTCTAATTGTACAGCAAGAAAAACAATGGGGAAGATCTTATTTGCATCACACTGATTTCCTGTCCGTCCATGGCCAGTCTTCTATCTCCCCGTCACTTCAATTAGTACTTTCTGTGTATTTGTGGCTTCACAAGGTCTGGTCAGATGGTGAAGGCCAACTTTCCTCCACAGGGGGAAAGCAACGCCAAAGCCCGAGACAGGAAACAAACAGAGCAGGAGGCCATTTTTCAATTCGCGTACTTGTCCGTACTTGCGTACTCGTGAAACGTCATCAGTCGGAGACCGAGTACTGTTCAAATTCAAAGTACACATCTGCCGCATGAAATACCCGGATGTGTTCCTGCTCCTCCTTCATTATCGAGCCTGCATCAGACCAGACTTGTGTGGACTTGGGGAAGCCAAATAAACCATAATGCATTTTCAGCGAGCGGAGATGTGACGTCAACAAGTACACTGCTGCTCCAATCGCACTTTAGCCTCGGTGTGTTCCCGCTTTCCCGCAAGTCTGTACTTCAGGTCCACTCTCACCAAGTACACGAGTACAAGTTTGCGTACTTTGAATTGAGAAACGGCCGGAGAGAGATGTATTGACAGGAAGTGAATCAAACAGGACTTCAGGACACTCCCACACCTCAAATTATTGTTGAAATATTTAATTAGCAACTAAACGTGGAAGAAAAAGTAAATCTGGTTTTACTTAAAACTATCCAGGTTTGTCTATAGTACCGTATTTTCCGGACTATTGAGCGCACCTGTCTATAAGCCGCTATTGAATTTATTCGAACAGTTTCATGTGGTCCACTCTGACCGGGTCTGATGTGACGAGGCTAATGTATCGGCAGCACGGAGCTTGCTAGCTTGTAAAAAGCTAACGAGCTTCATGCCGCCGATACATGAGAAACACCGGTGTTTAAGTTCAAAGCGTCAGAAAAAAGTAGCGGCTTATAGTCCGGAAAATACGGTAACACAACAATAAAACGAATGTGTCCCCTGTGCAAAGAAGCTCTATAAAGATGTTTGTTTAGCTTGTTTGTGGACTAGTTTTTTTGGGTCTCTGATCACGTGACCAAGACAAGCGTATCAATGTGTCAAGAGGGACAGATAGAAGTTAAGTCAGAGAGAATCTGGTTGATTTTCAAAATAAAACGTCTAATAATCATTACAACGGAAATTATATAAATTCATTCAAATTATGCTAACAAGCTTCATGCTGCCGATACATGAGCCGCACCGGTGTTTAAGCCGTAGGGTTCAAAGTCAGAAAAAAGTAGCGGTAACTAAAATCTATCCAATAAATAATCCCATTTTAATTATTTTTGTGGTCATTTGGACATAAAAGATTGAACTTTTCCTTCACAAAAAACAATTATTTTTCTGTGACCTACTCAAGGGCAGGTGTGTATGAATGTATCTCATTGTGTTTTTGTTTCTGCAGAAGTATTCAAGCGTGTACTTTGTCTATTATTTTTTTTAAAAAGTAACATTCTGACAGTCAAGTCTGTCCCTCCATTCACCACCAACACCACTGCCACCCTGGATGGCCGGGGGCATTTTAATTGGCCCACTTCCGAAGTGTAATTTTTTTAATTGCTTGGAGACACTCCGCTCGCTTTAAAAGAATCAATGCAGATGTAATAATATCTGTAATTGTCTGCCACGCTCCAGGGACACCACAAAAGCCTTGGATCAATGGAGGAAAGCAGGGAAGCTGGTAGGGGTTAATTTTTCCCTTTCTGGAGGTAATGACAGGGAGGCAACGCTTGGCTCCTGGCATAGAGGCACAACTTGTGCTGTTCCTATTGTCTCTACAGCGCCTAATTGGGCCAAATGCAGTTAGTTCCCCTTGGCAGAGGCTGTCGAGGTGGTGATTAATGAAGCCTCCAGTCACGTAACCTGATAAAAAGAAAAGAAAGGGATCGGAGAGGGGAAAAAATATCAACCTGCTTTGTGTTCTTCATCCTTTTTCTCTTTCTTGTGCTTTTTCACTGCCTTTGTCAATTCTCCACAACTTCTTTCTCAAACAGGTGAAGTAGTTTAAGTGTGCTACGCTTTATTTTTTTTCCTTCGGGGAATAAAAGGGGCAGACCCATTACTACACTGTGGCAGTAATTAAACAAAAAAAAAAAAAATCAGGGGGCAGCTCAGCTTGAGTCCCGTGTTCGTGACGTCCAATATCGCGCACTCTTTGTAAAAACTGATCGTCTGGCAGAGGAGACGGCGCTTGGATTTTCGCCGCCGTCTTCCTCGTACAGTCTCCAGAGACGTGTGTCAGGAATCCAGGATCAAGAGGTCACAGGTATTAGCCTCCCAGGATCGTCATGGCCTTTGACTAATTACCTCATTAAGCTGCACTCCAATACTTTCCACGGCCTCTGAGGCTCGGCCCTGTTGCTTGGTGTAAAGAGGACAGAGTGGACACAGAACCCATCCAGGGTGACCCGGGTGAACTGACCGCAGCTTGTTGCTGCCTGGTGGGCGGGTGGCGGGAGGGAAATCAATCCTCTGTAAATATATTAGATGCAATTACATCCTGCTGGACTTTGCCTAACACATTTATAGAAGCATTAGGCAAAGTCTTCCTTTATCAACCCCCCCAAGGCCATTAGGACAATGACATGTAATTTTCACATGTTGGGAAGGTATTGGAAAAGCAGCACAGGGGAGGAGTTTCAGCTGTGAGGTTCTGACTGCATTCAGAACAAAGCGTTTTCATTTATTTTATTGGGTTGACGACACTTTGTACTTTGTTGTGATCCTACTTGATGCAACAAGGCACCGAGGCTTATGAAGAAATCTTCAACAGTTATACTGATACCAACTAAATAGGTTTCATACATCATATATATAAACATACAGGTGATGCTATATTAACCTATTTCTTTAATCACTGATTAATTTATGCCCATCCCCACCTCGATATAAATAACCATCACACATGAAAATGAATTATTAATGCAGCATTTCAGTTCCCCTTCAAGAGAGACTCTGATATCCTCATTTTCCACGTTTCATTTCAGTACATGATTATCAGCAGCAGTTTTTATTATTTCGGGGATTTAATTAATGTTTGTATTTGCGTATGTTCATTTTGTCTGGAATTACGTAGGCACCCTAATTCCTCTGTGAAAAAATGCCCAATTACCATAAAACGTATGAATGATAATTGTGGAACAATGTAATGTCAATAGCCTTCTGATTAATCCCTCTGAACGCAGCCAAATGGCTGGCACAGTAACTCGGTAAGTGATAAGCAATTTCATTTGTTCCTAATTACTAAGAGGCCCATTCTGCCACTGTCATGAAGGGATTTCTAAACCTCCTTAACCAGCCAAGCCTTATACATTTATAAAAGCATCTCGTATTTTTTCCTCCCCTCTCGTCTTCTGGAAGGTATTCAAGTCTAATTACTCAGACGAGGGCATGTGTGCTTACTGTAGCACAAGAGGTGCTTGACAACAAAGTTTATCCCAAACAGACTGAAAACACATACTCCTAATGGGAAAGTGTATGTGTGCGTTCATGTGTGTGCATTTTTTTTGTTTGTTTGTCCATGAAACAGCGTTGAGCCTACACGCCACCAGCCTGACTTTTTCCCACCTTCTTTTAGCCGTGAACTGGGGAGGAGGCCTGGTCAGATCGGGCTCCAATACAGCATCACACAGTTTTTACCTCGGGGCTTCCTCACTGTCACCCAACAGCACCCTCAAGACCACTATTCTCCCTCTTATCCCAGACCTGAATTCTTCATTTGGTCACACTGCTTGCTCCTGAATAGTCACCTCTGAGGAGATTAACCCTTTCATTAAAAATGCCTGACTAGGGTCAACCTTCTGCCTGGCTCTGCAGTCCCAGGGCCTTGCTTTGATCTATCAGCTATGGCGAAATTATTAGCAAACTCTAAGCCGTGCCATGTGATTTGTTTTTGTAAATTTTGAGAAATTATTCATAATCCTATTATGTGGCCAAGGGGCAAACCTGCATAAAACACTGGATGTGGGTACACTGGAGTTATGGGAAAGCAGAGGGGTTGTGGATCTGTCCTAATCTGCTGGAGCAAGGCTTATACCTCTAAAAAATATATGTATATCTGCACCCGGTTAAAAAGGAGAACCCGTATTTACACATATCCCAACGCTTCTTGTGTTGCAGACAAGGAATAATTGTGACGTTACAAACCTCATTCCTAACAGCATGCATTATTTGGAGGGTAATGTATTGCACATAACCAGGGGAAGAGGAGAAATCACAATTTTTACACCGCCCATCTCCCTTTCAGGGGCCAATACATTGCAGAACAAAAGTCAATGTCTCAGCCCAAATCTTGTCTGACAACGCGTAGCAGCCCGTGCTACTTGGGGCTCTTTGTGGTGCCAATCTCCTATCTCTCCCGTGACATTTTTTTCAAAGAAAGAGTAGATTTCCTAGAGACTCTGCAGTTTGCAACTTCCACAGTGTATTCTTGCACATAGAGCACGGACCCTCCTCCTCACTCTTATGCCGCTGCTCTCTGTGGTGACCTGAGAAAGGGAAAATTAAGACAGCGTATCAGGCTAAGAGCCCTATCTTTAGCCGGTGGAGTGAAAAGACATTATACAGATGCTTAATTCCCAGTTACACATTTGGAATAAAAGCTGCAGAACCTGGGAAAATTTTGTAAATGACCTTCGCTGTAAACAACAACGAGAAACCTCCACTGGAAAAATCAAACCTCGGAAGATCATTTACAACAATTTATAATTGTCTTTAAAGTTATTCACAAACCCCGCCCTTTAATTATCCTCTGTTCTGTCGTGCAGTAATTAACAGCTTATACAAAAACTTGCCGTCATGCTTTTAATGCCCCCATTTCAGATGGACCGGCTAACTGGCAGGCCACCAACTTCACATTAATTTGCTGCAGTGTCTGAGCGTACAGGTCTTATCTGGGCCCGCTTTTATTCAGGGTGAAAAGCTGAGTCGTTCTAAATAACGCAGGTCTAATTGGCTATGTTTTGCAGTTAATTTCCATAAAGAGTCTCGGAGACTGTCACCTCAGCTTGGGAGCACAAGGTGCTGGAGCTGGAGCCGTGTACCTCAGCCAGCCGTTAATCAGGAAACACACTTTCGGCTGCTACACATAGGGCAGAGGTCAAGGAGGAGGGGCCGACACCATATCTGCACCAGAACACTATAATTGTAGGAGTGTAAATTGCTGCAGAAAAAAGGCCCTGTCTCTGAAATTCAGTGAAAATGTATGGTGATGATCTGTCCAGAGGGGATAACGAAGGACCAAGTGTCTCTTTGTGTAAGCAGAAAAGTAAGACTTGGGAAAGTTATTTGGCAAGTAAATGTAAAACTGCAATACTTTCTGTACAATGTAACATTATAAATATATAGCTGTGTATTTGAACCTTCTCAGAACTCATAAAATATCAGCCATACATCATTTTAAGGGTGGTACCTTTGGTGCGTCCACGGGAGCCTCAGCACCAGGAGCCCCCTTCCTGTGGTATCCTGTTTGTGCTGCTACACCCGTGTTCAGGGGCGGACTCTTTCTCCTAATGTGGCGTGCTTGATCCCACAGCTGTGATTTTTCGGCTGCCACTTAGCATCCAGTGGCTCCGGGGCCATGAATAGAGGTGGTCTCAACAGAGTCGGGCCCCCTCATTTTATGGCTGCCTGCCTATGGTCAACAGTCCTCCAGATCACAACAGGACCAAAAAGGATTGGGGGGAGGTGGTGGAGGTGAAGGGGGAGTCTGAACCCGAGAGCCACTACTCAAATGTTACAAAAAAAAGGCTAATAATTATTTATTACCTTTCTGATATGTACCAGAATGTGTGTATCAGATATGTGCAGGACAGGATCCACTTTAACCCTTTATTGTGCAAGTGACCATATTTAGTAACTTCAGTGGACTACAAAAATGGCATCTTCACACATGTTTATGACGCAGTACAACCACACTTTTTAGAAAAATATTTACCATACACCAGGAAGTAACCATATATGGTAACTTCCTTGACAGTGATTTTCAACAAAACAACAAGAATAATGTAATAATAACAAAAATCCAACAAAATGTTTTAATGAAGTCACACAAAAAAAGTTGTAGTTTCCTTCAGTATGTGTTTCAATGACTGCCTATAATGTGAAAACTTTGAGGTTAAAACTTGACTTTTCTGATGTAATAAGTACCGTATTTTCCGGATTATTGAGCACACCTGTCTATAAGCCGCTATTGAATTTATTCGAACAGTTTCATGTGGTCCACTCTGACCGGGTCTGATGTGACGAAGCTAAATGTATCGGCGGCACGGAGCTTGCTAGCTTGTAAAAAGTCAACGAGCTTCGTGCCACCGATACATGAGAAACACCGGTGTTTAAGTTCAAAGCGTTGGAAAAAAGTAGCGGCTTATAGTCTGGAAAATACGGCATTTTAAAAACGCAAGGACGCAGGTAAATACGAGATCAAAACACGACTATTTTGGAAAAAAGTAGGGGCCTATAGTCCGGAAAATACGGCATTTTAAAAATGCAAGGACGCAGGTAAATACGACATCAAAACACGACTATTTTGGAAA